>JAODAL010049304.1:0-28288 GCA_025379985.1 Phyllomedusa bahiana
TGGGTCTTTTATCCTCCCCCATGTGCAGCTTCTTTATCCTCCCCCCAAGTGTCGGTTATTATCCGCCCCCAAGTTCAAGGTCATTATCCGCACCCCAAGTGTCAGCGTCATTATCCTCCCCCCCAAAGTGTCGGTATTATCCTGCCCCAAGTGTCAGTGTCATTATCTGCCTTCAGTGTCGATTTCTTTACCCCGCCCCCAAGGTCAGGTCATTATCCCCCAATTTACTACTATCCCCCAAGTGTCAGTGTCATTTCCTGCCCTTCAGTGGTCTGTGTCATTATCCTGCCCCCAAGTGTCAGTGAATTTATCCTGCCCCCAAGTGTCAGTGTATTATCCAGCCCCCCAGTGTCAGGTTATTATCCTGCCCCAAGTATCAGGTCATTATCCTGCCCCCCAGGTGTCAGTGTCATTATCCTGCCCCCAGGTGTCAGTGTCATTATCCTGCCCCCAAGTGTCAGTGTCATTATCCTGACCCCAAGTATCAGCGTCATTATCCTGCTCCCTAAGAGTCATTATCCTGTTCCACATATGTCAGCATCATTATCCTGCCCCCAAGTGTCAGTGTCATTATTCTGCCCCAAGTGTCAGCGTCATTATCCTGTCCCCCAAGTGTCAGTGTCATTATCATTTCCCCTAAGTGTCAGTGTCATTATCCTGCACCCCAAGTCTCAGTGTCATTATCCTGCCCCCAAGTGTCAGTGTCATTATCCTGTTCCCAAGTGTCAGTGTCATTATCCTGCCCCCCAATTGGCTGTCATTATCCTGTTTCCAAGTGTCGGCGTCATTATCCTGTCCCCCAAGTGTCGGCGTCATTATCCTTCCCCCAGGTGTCGGCGTCATTATCCTGTCCCCCAAGTGTCAGTGTCATTATCCTGTCCCCCAAGTGTCGGCGTCATTATCCTTCCCAAGTGTCGGCGTCATTATCCTGTCCCCCAAGTGTCGGCGTCATTATCCTGCCCCCCAAGTGTCGGCGTCATTATCCTGCCCCCCAAATGTCAGTGGGAGTATCCTGCCCCCCAAATGTCGGCGTCACTATCCTGCCCCCAAGTGTCAGTGTCAATATCCTGCCCCCAAGTGTCAGTGTCATTATCCTGCCCCTCAAGTGTCAGCGTCATTATCCTGCCCCCCAAGTGTCAGCGTCATTATCCTGCCTCCAAGTGTCAACATCACTATCATGCCTCCAAGTGTCAGCGTCACTATCCTGCCCCCCAAGTGTCAGTGTCATTATCCTGCCCCCCAAGTGTCAGTGTCATTATCCTGCCCCCCAAGTTCGGCGTCATTATCCGGCCCCCAAGTGTCAGTGTCATTATCCGTCCCCCCAAGTCTCTGCGTCATTATCCGCCCGCCCCGTGTCTGCGTCTTTATCCTGCCCCCAAGTGTCAGCGTCATTATCCTGCCCCCAAGTGTCGGCTTCATTATCCTGCCCCCCAAGTGTCGCGTCATCTATCCTACCCCCCAATGTGTCGCGTCACATCCTGTCCCCAATGTCATTCATTTCCTGCCCCCAAGTGTCAGTGCATTTTCCTGCCCCAAGTGTCATGTCTTTACCCGTCCCCCAATGTCAGTGTCATCATCCTGTCCCCCAATGTCAGTGATCATCCTGCCCCCCAAGTGTCATGATTACCTGTACCACACCCTTTAGCCCCCAAAAGCTTTCCATTTTTTCCCACTATGAAAGGGAGAAAAAGAAAAAAAGGGGGGCACAAAAGTTTTTAAACCTAAATAATCAACTGTAGTGGAGAATAAGAGTAGGACCCTCACCTTTGGGAGTTGCGCTATTACTGTAGAGGCACAACACTCATATGGGCTTACAGGGCTATTTATATTCCGTAGCCCTTAGTATGGCAGCCGCTGGTCACTGAAGCTCCGCTCCGTTGTCCGGTGGGAGATAGACGCCAATAGGAAAAGAATAATGGACCCGGCGCACGAGCTAAAGGCTTTTAGATAAAATAGCTTTTATTCTTAAAAATGCAGGGGGGTTACCCTTGCAAAATGAAAAACAAGACAATAAAACTTGACGCGTTTCGCTTCTGATGAAGCGCGGGTGCTCGCGCGAAATGCGTCAAGTTTTATTGCCCTTGTTTTTAATTTTGCAAGGGTAACTCCCCTGCATTTTTAAGAATAAAAGCTATTTTATCTAAAAGCCTTTAGCTCGGGCTTTTTTTTACTTTGCACGTGCGCCGGGTCCATTATTTACCACTATAATCATCAGTTTGTCAATGTTTTGAACCTCCAAGTGTCAATGTTTTATTTTTTTGGAACCCAGAGTTTGAATCAAATTAAAACTATTGGTGTTCGTGTCAATCAAAATTTGGTTGGAGCATAAAGGGCTTGGATATTGCAGCTGTGGATATGCCAGAAATATCTCAGAGGGGGAAACCCCGCTTGTGGAATCACTCTCTACAAAGATGAAAGGAAGGCCATTGGTTGGGAATATATTCTGTCCAGTAGATTATTTTGATATACAATATTTGTTTATTCTTAAAGGGGTTGTCTCACTACAGACATTGATGGGATATCGCTTGGATACGCCATCAATGTCTGATAGGTCCAGGTCCCACCTATCTCCTAAACGAGCCTTGAAACCTCTCCGTTTTGAATTACAGCTGAGCATTACTGCTTGACTAAACTCGGAACTCCCATACATGTCTATAAGAGTGTCCCATCCACCACTTCATTCAGAACGGAGAGGTTTCGGGCACATTTAGGAGATAGGTCTCTGACACGGGACCTGCACCTACCATACATTAAAGGGGTTGTATCACTACAAGGATTGCTGCTTTTTATGTTAAATATCTTGCAAAAACAAGTCACTTTGCAATATGTGTCCATTAACAGTGTCCTACATATCCCCTCTTGTATGGGCTGCATCAGCTCCTCAGGTCACTATAGCTACAGACCTGTTTGATCTATCCTGATAGGCTGTCTGTAGTTGTCGCTATAGTTACAGACCTGGCTTCTACTGCAGCCTAGTGGAAGCCAGTAAACACACCCCTAAATTCAAAGTGAAACCAAGAAAACGAGATGAATCAATGTAGTGAGACAACCCCTTTATTGGTGATATGGATATTAATTCTTTCTTAAATTCTATAGTTCCATAGGTGTGAAATAAAGTTTGTAGGTTTTTTTCTAATGACCAGTATTATTCCATGAAGCTGTAACTAACCTTATCTATTCTTCTGTGTCCTTGTATTATTGTTGTAGAACCCCAGAAGTTGTCTCCACATACGTATCAACATTCTTACCTTATGAGCTTGCGAAGGACATATCCTAATACAGAGTGTTAGATTTTTAGAAGTCGGTTGAAAAGGTGTTGCCTAAATGATGATTATATTGTAATATCCAATAAATAAATACTATCTGTTTTGTATAACGGTACTCCAACCACTGAAGCTTATAAAAACACTTGCCAAACTTAATAAAGGAGAAAGGATGTACCGACATTTTGGAAATGTCTCTTGTCCTTTTGACGACGTATGTACTTACACTCTTGAATTAAAGAGGTTTTCTTGCTACAAAGATCATATCTGTAATGATGGGGACAGTAAAAATAAGCACTTTTACAATTGGTTTGCATTACCTAAATCATTTAGTATAGCAGCTATTAGCTAGTCTGTGTGTCTAGAGCTATTTCAGCAGCCTGAGGTCGGACCATGCCCTCTTTTCTGTGATTGGCTGACTGATATTTAGTTCAGGCCTGTTGGACACGCCCCCTGACGGGACATGCCCCCTGTGCTGTGTTTGGCTGCCTGCACTCTGTGCTTACTCCCCTCTGTGCTGTGGAAAATGAAAGTGAAACTATCACCCTCAACTTTCTGTGCTGGCTGTCTATGTAATAAAGGCTGTCTGAGCTCCTCTCTATGCTCATCTCCCAGTGATAGCTCTATGTAAAGGATCTGGGAAATTATACTCTACCTCCTGCCTGATAATAGAGAGGGGAGCAGAGTGCATTTCTCACATTTGTTTCATAATTTCAGGCTGTATGTATAACTGTTTACACCAATGCAGGTGTTCTGGTTACAAGGAGCTTGTGGAGGGAGGTGACAGCTCTGCAGCCATGAGAACTGACTATTGCAGGAGGTCTGCAGAGCTGTGACATTCTTTCCCTTCCACTGCTTACACAGAATGATGATGTCACCAGTCTTCAGTGAGGAAATACACGTCTACTTGGAGGAGAGACTCGCCCCTGGATTTGTATCTGTAAGAGACAGAAACAGCTCAAGTCTGTGAAAGCTAGTGATGAGACAACCCCTTTAATTTATAACTTGTACACCACACAAACAAAGCTGGGAGATATCTTCGTCTCTGCATAAATGGTATATCCTAGAGATATGCCATCAATGACTATAGTGCGACAACCCCTTTAAGCAATGGTCCTAGTCTATTGCTTAAATATATGGTGGCTCTGTGGTTAGCTCGGTTGCCTCATAGCATTTGGATTTTTGGGATTCAAAACCTACCAAGAGCAACTTCTTTGTGAAATTTGTACGTGCTCCATGTAGGGTTCTTCCAAGATTTCAAAAACATACCTGTAAATTCATAGACCTTCATGTGTAAAGGAACATAGATTATTATGAGCCTTTTTGGGGATAGAGACAAATGTGAATGGTGACAATCTGTGTGCAGCGCTGCAGAATATGTTGGTGCTATATAAGAAACATAGATGTATAAAAATAAACTCTTCTTGGAGTTACGGCAAGTATCTTTATATCCGTGTTTTAACCATCTGCTCCACTATTGGTGAGTTGTGTCTTTTTTAGGATGTCGGCAAACAAAACTAGAGGTGACGCCTCCGTCCATTACATCTGTGATTCCTAAAATAGCTTCTTGCGTCATGGAGCTCTGTAGATTTTACCAGCAATGTCTCTGTACTAATCAAGAATGGTATTCAAGACACAAGAAACAGAGGTATAGAAGCTGTCTCTTCTATTCTGCTCTACTGCTATGTCGGGGTCAGTGGTTCCCATATGGGACGATGCTGCCCTAGTTAATGAGATATACTATTGAATAGAACTATCATACATGGGGCCATTAAGTTTTGAAAGTATTACATTTTAATTATTAATTTCTGAAATAAAGCCGTTTCACTCTGGTCATTTCAGTGCTTATAAAAGGTTGAATTTTCAGCTTGTGCTGTGTACACTGAGGGCAGGGTCAGCAGTCAGCTTATGGTCATTAGAGGGCAGGATTATAAATGAAAGGATACACCCTTATTATAAAGCTGGTGGAGGATAATATAGTATTACGCCATTAATAATAAGTGTTGGAAGCAGCTTAGCACATCCTCCCTCTCCCTGCACTGTAATATCACCATGTCTTAGAACTTGCCCACTACCAGTGTTGGACCAAAGCCCACCAGTGGAGTTGATTCGTGGGGCCCACTAGTGGAGTTGATTCCTGGGGCCCACCAGTGGAGTTGATTCTTGGTGTCCACCAGTGGAGTTGATTCTTGGGGTCCACCAGTGAGTTGATTTGGTCCACATGGAGTTGATTCTTGGTGTCACCAGTTGTAGTTGATTCTTGGGTCCAGTGGAGTTGATTCTGGCCACAGTGGAGTTGATTCTTGGTGTCCACCAGTGGAGTTGATTCTTGGGGCTCACCAGTGGAGTTGATTCTTGGGGCCCACCAGTGGAGTTGATTCCTGGGGCCCACCAGTGGAGTTGATTCCTGGGGCCCACCAGTGGAGTTGACTGTTAGGGCCCACCAGTGGAGTTGATTCCTGGGGTCCATCAGTGGAGTTGAGTCATGGGGCCCTCCAGAGGAGTTGATTCCTGGGGCCTCCAGTGGAGTTGATTCCTGGGGTCCATCAGTGGAGTTGATTCCTGGGGCCCACCAGTGCAGTTGATTCTTGGGGCCCACCAGTGGAGTTAATGCTTGGAGCCCACTGTGGAGTTGGTTCCTTGGGCCCACCAGTGGAGTTGATTCCTGGGGCCCACCAGTGGAGTTGATTCTTGGGGCCCACCAGTGGAGTTAATGCTTGGAGCCCACTGTGGAGTTGGTTCCTTGGGCCCACCAGTGGAGTTGATTCTTGGGGCCCACCAGTGGAGTTAATGCTTGGAGCCCACTGTGGAGTTGGTTCCTTGGGCCCACCAATGGAGTTGATTATGGTGGCCCACCAGTGGAGTTGATTCCTGGGGCCCACCAGTGGAGTTGACTGTTAGGGCCCATCAGTGGAGTTGATTCCTGGGGTCCATCAGTGGAGTTGATTCCTGGGGCCCTCCAGTGGAGGTGATTCCTGGGGTCCATCAGTGGAGTTGATTCCTGGGGCCCTCCAGTGGAATTAATGCTTGGGGCCCACAGTGGAGTTGGTTCCTGGGGCCCACAGTGGAGTTGGTTCCTGGGGCCCACCAGTGGAGTTGATTCCTGGGGTCCACCAGTGCAGTTGATTCTTGGGGCCCGCCAGTGGAATTAATGCTTGGGGCCCACAGTGGAGTTGGTTCCTGGGGCCCACCAGTGGAGTTGATTCCTGGGGCCCACCAGTGGAGTTGGTTCCTGGGGCCCACAGTGGAGTTGGTTCCTGGGGCCCACCAGTGGAGTTAATTTTTTGGGACCCACCAGTGGAGTTGATTCTTGGAGCCAATCCTACAACTATTGTACTTGACTGCACATGCTGCACATGTGACTCTTGGCTCTCTTTCTTTCTCATTCTCCTTGAAGCGCACCTGCCACTTCGGTGTCCACATGCCAGGGCCCCTGGTGATACCTGTTTCACTGCAGTCTCCAATGGATGCTAATAAGTCATTTTCTGTCTTTCTAATTTCCTTATGTCCACATGCCTGCTGTAAAAAAATAAAATCTTTCTAGCTGCTTGTCACAGCTCAAATAAGATGGCTGCCCCAATAATCATGTATCTGAAGTAAAATTAAAAGAATAGAATTGGAAAAGAAAGACAAATTAAAGAAAGATTCTGTATCAGTGTAGACATAAAGCTTCGATGTCTAAAGGGGTTGTCTTGTCACAGATCTGCAGGATAAGTTATTGTGGATATATTATGGATGTTCAGATAATGGCAGGGGACCTTCTATTTTTGATGTCCATAAGAGAAGCTGGAGTCTACTTTCCCACCCACAAGGAAAGCTGGTCTGCTATCCAACCCACAAAGAGAGCTGTGGTTGTTTCCAACCACACAAAAAGAAGCCTGTGAGTCCGAATCAACCAACAAAGGAAGCCTGTGAGCTGCTTATTCCAACCACAAAAGAGAAGCCTGTGAGTCCTGCTTATCTAACCCACACAAAGAGAGAGCCTGTGAGTCCTGCTTTCCCAACCCACACATAGGGAAGTCCTGCTTCCCTCACCTAAATATAAAGAAAGCTTGTGAGTCCTGCATCCTCCATTCACACACCGAGAGATCTTGTGAGTCCTTCTGATCATAGAGAAAGAGCTGTGAGTCCTGCTCCCTCTTGCCCATATATGGATAAAGCCTGTGAGTCCTACTTCCATTTGTAGAAAAAAAAGTCCTGCTTCATCTGCCCCACACAAAGAGAAGCCTGTGAGTCCTGCTTATCCAACCCACACAAAGAGAAGCCTGTGAATCCTACTTTCCCCACCCACAGATAGGGAAGGCTGTAAGTCCTGCTTCCCTCACCCATATAAAGATAAAACCTGTGAGTCCTGCTTTCCCAACTAAAAAATAGGGGAAGACTGTGAGTCCTGCTTTCCCAACTAAAAAATAGGGGAAGACTGTGAGTCCTGCTTTCCCAACCCACACATAGGGAAGGCTGTAAACCCTGCTCTCCCACCCATATAAAGAGCCTGTGAATCTTTTTTCCTCCATCCACATAAAAAGGAGCCTATGAGTCCTGCTTATCCAATCCACACAAAGAGAAGCCTGTGAGTCCTACTTCCCCCATTTGTAGAAAAAGCCTATGAGTCCTGCTTTCTCTGCCCCACACAAAGAGAAGCCTGTGAGTCCTGCTTATCCAACCCACACAAAGAGAAGCCTGTGAGTCCTGCTTATCCAACCCACACAAAGAGAAGCCTGTGAGTCCTGCTTATCTAACCCACACAAAGAGAGAGCCTGTGAGTCCTACTTCCCCCATTTGTAGAAAAAGCCTATGAGTCCTGCTTCCTCTGCCCCACGCAAAGAGAAGCCTGTGAGTCCTACTTTACCCACCCACACAAAGACAGAGCCTGTGAGTCCTGCTTTCCCAACTAAAAAATAGGGGAAGCCTTATGAGTTCTGCTTCCCCTGACCATAAATACAAAAAGCCTGAGTCTGGCTTCTTCCACGCACATGGGGAGGGGGGGGGGGGGAACCTCTCCTACTGGCACATAAAATTAAATTCTGTTACTCCTTTTTCCCCAGTGAACACCTTGATTGACAGCTTATATAAGTTTGCATAGATTTACAGCTGTCAGTCACTCAAGTCCCTGGGATGGGATAAGAAAAACACGTGCAGCTTCTCTACCCATCAAAGTCCAAAGAATCCCATAGACGTCACTAGAAGTCAGTGCAGTTCATCAGGCACTGCTGGCCATAAATTCAGCATTGTCCCTTGGTTTCCATTACAGACAGAAAACATGATACCGCAAGAGTGAATGCAGCTTGATACAGTTTAATTTATATAAGAACAGATTTAGTATAAAATGTGAGTTTATAGAATACACATAGAATAACAATGTAAATCTAAAATAAAAATTAAAAATTCTAAAATAAGATAAATTTTGCAAAATTTTAATTATTTGTTTTAATTCTGACAATGTTACTGAGATGTTACATAATGTCTCCTGACATAAAAAGAAAAAAAACTTATACCATTTACTGAATCTCCAGGCAATGTTTACAGTTCTATTCCTGGTACCTGAAAAATGCCACTTACATCTGTGAAAAACGTCAAAGAAAACCACATAGACACAGTGAGTATTTTTTTTCTTTTTTTTAATGACCTAAAAGTCAATAATCGTCAAGAAAAATAGTTTTTTTAGATAATGAGGAAGATAGGGTAAAAGATAGGATAAAAGTAGATAGATTATAAGAAAAAGATTGATAAAAGTTTAGATAGATTAGAATAGATAATAGATAGATAGATAGATAGATTATAAAAGATAAAATAGATAGATAGAAATAAATAGATAGGATAATGAGATAATGAGATAGATAGATAGATAGATAGATAGAGTGAAAGAATATAAATTAAAAATTTGTTTTTACCCCTGTGATTGTGTAAGTTTCCCAATGACAGAGACATGAACAGTCTAAAAATTTTAAGGGTAGGTTAATTTTAACATTGAGAGATAGAATATTAAAAAAAATAAAATCCGAAAAAATAAATTTATAAATTTATTTTCATTTTTTCTGAGGGGAAAAGTATTTGATCCCCTACCAACCTTAAGAGTTCTGTCCTAAAAGACCGTTAGAGGCTCCTAATCAATCGTTACCTGCATTAAAGACAGCTGTCTTACATGTCACCTTTAAAAAAGACTCCCGTCCACAACTCAATCAGTCAGACTCTAACCTCTACAACCCGGGCAAGACCAAAGAACTTTCTAAGGATGTCAGGGACAAGATCATAGACCTGCACAAAGCTGGAATGGGCTACAAAACCATAAGTAAGACGCTGGGTGAGAAGGAGACAGTAGAGCAATAGTAAGAAAATCTCAAGCATGGAGGTGCAAACATTATGTTTTGGGGGTGTTTCTCTGCTATGGGCACAGGGCTACTTCACCACATCAATGGGAGAATGATGGAGCCATGTACCCTAAAATCCTGAGTGACAAACTCCTTCCCTCCACCAGAACAATAAAAAATGGGTCATGGCTGGGTCTTCCAGCAAGACAATGACCCAAAACATTTACAGCCAAGGCGTAAAGGGGAGTGGCCCCAAAAAGAAGCATTTTAAAGGGTTTTCAGGGGTTTGGCTAGCCATCCCCAAATTTTTTAAAACCCCAAAGGAAAATTTTTATGGGGGGATTTGGGAAGCTCCGGGGTTTCCCCAAGCGACCCCCCTCAAGATTTAAAATGTTTAAAGAGATAAACTGCAAAGAGGAGTGGGGGCAAAATTCCTCTGACTTTGTGCGCAACTTCAAAAATCAACTAAAAAAAATTTTTTCTAAACTGCTGTGTTTTGCCAAAAAAGGGGGGTTTCACCCCAAGTTTTAAAAGGGTCTTGTTTGCCGAGGGATCAAAATACTTTTTTCTCATTGCAAAATGCAAATAAATTGATATAATTTAAAACAATGTATTTTTGGATTTTTTTTGGATATTCTTTCTCTAAAAGAAAAAAAATTTAAACCCTCCCCTTTAAAAATTTTTTGACGTTCATGTCTTTGGGCAGGGGAAAAACTTACAAAATTTTCCAAGGGATGATAGGTGGATAAAAAAATTAGTAAGTAGCCCATTTTAAATTAAGAACAGATTGATATTAGACGGTTTACATACAAAAAAAATAGGAATATTTAAAAGGAAAAGATAGGTAGAAATATGATTAATATTTATGGATTGAATAGAAAATAAATTGCAAAAAAGAAAAAAAAGGGGGAAAAGCGCAAAATTTGGGAAGTATGTTTACACTGTCAGTATATTTTATGTTATTAGTTGTTTCTCAAACCCCTGGGAATTGTGCAGATAAATGAGGCACAACTCTCAAAAACGATGATATCTCCTTGATAAATCCTTGTCTTTGGGAGCCCGGTATCCCCTGTAACCGGGGTGCGTAAATTTCTCACGGTAAAATTTTTGAAATAAAAACAAAAAAAACGGGGGTTTTTTTAATTTGAGAAGGGTGGGGTTTTTCCCCGGGGGAAACAGTCAAGTCCCTTTTAGTTTGTTTTTATGAGAAACTCTCTTTTTTTTAAAAAATAAACACCCTGAAAAGGAATGGGGTTTTTTAAGTTGTATCCTTGGGGGGCGCCGAAAATCGTATTTTTTTTCTTTTTTTTTCAAAAAAAGGGTAGAAAAGATAAAATAGATATGGGGATAGATAGAAAAAGAAAGATAGATAGAAGATATGGGTAGATAGAAAAAGTTAGATAAAGATAGAAGATAGATAAAAGGATAGATAAATTAAGGGGTAGATTTTGATAATAGATAGAAAAAAGGGGTAGAAAATAAAGATAGATAGATAGAAAAAAGAAAATTGGGGAAAAGAAAAAGAAAATTTGGGAAAAAAGGAAAAGAAAAAAAAGATAGGGTAAAGGGATAGAAATAAATTATTTAAAAATTTGAGATAGAATAGAAGATTAAAAGAAAATAGAAAATAAAAAGGGGAAAAATGATAAAAGATTAGATAGATAGAAAAAGATAGATAGATAGAAAAGATTAAAATAATAGATAATTTGGAAAATAGATAGATAGATAGATAAGGGGTTTTAAATAAAGGAAGTTTAAATCAAAAAATGGGGTCAAAAGGATAGATAAAAATCTGATAATAAAAATAATTTAATTTTGGGGGAAAAAATAAAAAGGAAAAATGAAGAAAATAAAATAAGAGATAAGATATGGGAAATAAAAATAGATATAGAAAATAGATAGAAATAGGATAGATAGATATGAATAGATAGATGAAAAGGGAATGGAAAAAAGGGTAGATAGGGTAGGAAAAGATAAAATATTAGGGAAAAGATGAAAATAAAAGAAAATTAAATTTTGATAGAATAGTTAAAAAAGGATAGGGAAAAGATAAAAATTTTGGAAAAATAGATATTATATTAGATAAGAATAAAAATTTGATAGAAAACGGGAAAAAGATAAAAATAGATAAGGGTATTGGAAAAAAGATAGAAGATAAAAGAGATCGAAATTAAATGAAAAAAAGAAAAGGGTATGATGAAAATAAATTAAAAGAAAAAAGAAAATATGGGGGAAAGATGGTAAAAATGGAAAATAGATAGATATGAGAAGATATGAAAAATTAGAAAAAAAGATAGATAGAAAGGAATTGGAAAATAAAAATTTTTGGTTGAAAAATATTTTTTAAAAATAGATAGAGGAAGGGTATGAAATAGGGGTAGGGAAAGGGAAAATAGGGTAGGAAAAATGGAGATAGGGTAAAAGATAGATAGGAATTTTTGATAAGATAATAGGAAAAGATTAGATATGGGGTACTTTTTGGGAAAATTAAGGAAAAAAAAGATAAAAGGGAAAAAGGGCTTGATAGTAGGGTAGGAAAAGGTTTTCCCTTTTAAAAAGGTTTTATGGAAAAAAAACCCCATCAGCTTGGACCCGGTTTCCCGCAGTAAATTTTCCCCGTTTCTCATCACCTGGTTTCCGTATAACATTTCCCCCTTAAATTTAACCCGAGGGTTTTTTTTTAAACATCTCTTGAGTTTTTTTCCCGTTCAGGAAATTCCGGTTGTTTAAGGGCAATCCAGTCCCCCCCCCCCCATGTACGTAATCCGCAAAAAAACCGGGGCCCCATTTCCTGTCCATGGTTGGTTGATTCAGTTATGTCTCACAAGTGCCTGTTCTGTGGTGTTTACTGGCAGAGCAGACAGGAAAGTACTGGGGCTGTGTATAGAGGGGAAACTGAAGCTAATCTGTTACAGGGCCTCCATCTCCCATGTCCCAGTGCTGTCTCATGTGGCTTCAGGGCTCCTCTGGCATTGGTCCCTGGTGTGAGTAGTATGCCTGCACCCCTTATAGCTACACACCTGGATATACAGCTTCACTGTTAGGAAAAATAAAACTTTTATCATTTAGTAAATTCTTCAAAATGAACAAAGCCTGATTCATTGATAAAATGGTTTAATATTATGCATCACGAATAGTGAAGGGATAGAAATGAAATATATCATGCTACAATACTAACAAACCTCACCTTAAAGGGGTTTTGCCACAAAGTAAAATTGACGTGGGAAGCTTGCAAAATTTAAAAAATAAACATTTTCACCATTTATTATTATTAAAAAAATTCTGCAAGTTTTTTTTTTTAAACTGCTCCTTTTAAATGGGTCCATTTTTTACAGCTTGTTCCAGGGGAATGACCAGGGTGAAGCCCCCCAGTTTTCCCGGTCGCACAAGCCAGACATCACCCCTCCTCTAGGGTACTAAGGGCGACATTCTGAAAAATGGATTTTCTTGCCAGTTTTAGGGGGCATTAAATGGGGGTAAAGTGGCCCCTTTAAAGTCCATACTTTTTAAAAATTTTGGGGTTTAAGGTTTTATCTTGCATAGAAAACTTAATGGGCCTAAAATGGCCATGTATCAAAAAAAGGGGGGATTTTTTTCATCAAAAAAGGCGCATTGCATCAAAAAAAAAGGGGGGATTGTTCAAAAAAAGGGGGAAATTTTATCAAAAAAGGGCGCATTGCATCAAAAAAGGGCGCATTGCTCAGCTCGCGGAACATAGCATATCATTGGTAGTATATGAGGCTCATTGCCCGACGGGGGCGCATAACATATGTAAGGGAGCCTCAATAGGCGCATTTCGTGATGGGGGCGCACAGTGCACCATATTTAGGCGCATTACAAAGTGATGTTCCCGGCGTATAATGCGCTTAGTTTTGGTGTACAACAGTTCATTTACAACAAGAATATGGCGTAAAAAGTGGGTTTGCCGCAAAATAGAACAAAAAACTGGCGTTGGCGTCTTGGGGGACATGTCGCCCTAAGTGTTCAAACCGGGTGCTGTCATTCTACTCCCGTCCTCTGTGCTCCTTAGTAATTAGTCAAACAGTGCAAACAAATAAAAAAAGAAACCTGAATGAGGTCTGTGCATTGATAAAGAGCGAATAAAAACCACAGGTTTGGTTCCTGCAGGGATTTGATCCTAGGACCCTTGTGCCTGGAGGCAAAAACTTTACCTCTCAGCTACTCACAGCTCTTTACATAAACAGACCTTTCTTTGACTACAGAGAGGAAAGGCATGGTGATGTCATCCTGCTGGGTCACATGATATGCAATTCAAACACATCACACACGCCCCCTTCTGAGCACACAGAGCTGAAGAGCTGGATGCAGGAGGTATGAAATGAGATTGTGGCAAAACCCCTTTAACATTATTCACATCCTGCTCTTTTCTTCCTAGCATAGCTGTTGATGACATATAGCCATAGCAGCAATAGCTATGGGGCCAACATATTGTGGGGACCTCTCAGATTTAAGAAAATTGTAAGACTCACTCACTTGTGTTCAAGAACCTGACAAAGTTGGTGACTTTTCGCTATCTGAACCCAGTAGGAGGCAACACAAGCCCCTGTGCTACTTGGGTAAGATTAAATAGGTGCAGATATCTAATTAGTTGTCTGCACCTGTTATATATTTCCCAAGTAGCTTTCCCTGTAATATCTTTCCCATATCCTAACCCGGAAGTTAAGGTATGGGAATAACCCTTAATCTTTAATCAGCCCCAGTGTATTCATATATTATGTATTACTTTACTGTTTTCTATGGTGGCCGGAGGATGGGATCTACTGGTCCTCAATCTGAGCTCTCTGGGCAATTTGCTGACCACTTCTACTACTCTACAAAGAGCAGAGGTACTAGCGATAATCTGACCAAAGCAAATGGTCGGGTTATTTTGACTTATTACTTATAGGAAGGAACTTCAACAGGTCAAGAGTTTATTTTCTATTTTTCTACCTTTTTCTTTTCTTTTTTCTTGCTTGTTCACCAGTTTTGTGGAAACTTTCTCTATAAATACATACTTTGTGTCTTACGCACAAATATCATTATATCCATATCTTTTGTCTTATAATTTTCTATAAATTTATAAATTTCTTTCTATTTGGGAATAGGCATATAAAGTTTTGAAGCCACAACATAGACCCAATGGGCATGAAACGGGCCAAAAATTCTTTAAAGGGGTATTCTCATCACATTGATTAGCTTCAAACATGTAGGCAAAGATAAATAAAGCCTATCACCAAATACAGCAGGTGAAATAAGTATTGAACATGTCACCAATTTTCTAAGTAAATCTATTTTTAAAGGTGCTATTGACATTAAATTCTCCCCAGATGTCAGTAACAACCCCTCCAATCCACAGAGGCAAGGAAATCAAACCATAGATGTCCATAAATGAAGGTATGTGTGATAATGAGAAATTACACAGGGAAAAAGTATTGAACACGCTTACTAAAATAAAGTTAATACTTGGTAAAAAAGCCTTTGTTGGTGATGACACCTCCTGTATGGAGAAACTAGTGCCTGCATTGCTCAGGGGAGATTTTGGCCCATTCCTCCACACAAACACTCTTCACCTCCTCAAGCTTCCGGGGGCTTCTTCTATGACCTCCGAGCTTTGGTTCCTTCCATAGATTTTCTATTGGATTCAGCTCCGGTGATCGACTCGGCCATTCCTGCAGCTTTATCTTCTCTTTCCTCGGCCGTGTGTTTGGTATCATTGTGTTGCTGAAATGTCCTCCCTCGTTTCTTCCCCATGGTAGATGGCAGCAGATGTTTATGCAGAATGTCTCAGTGCACTTGTCCATTCATCCTTCCATCAATTATATGAAGTTTACCAGCACCGTGGGCTGCAGCCCCACACCATGATGTTCCCACCTCCACACTGCACTGTTGGTGTTTTTGGGGTGATATGCGGCGACTTTTGGCCTCCAAACATGGTGTATATTATGGCATCCAAAGAGTTCAATTTTGGTCTCATCTGACCAGATTATATTCTCCCAGTGTCTCACATCCTTGTCTAAATGTTGTTGAGCAAACTTTAAACACAATTGAACCTGTTTTTTGTTCAGTAATGGAGTCTTGCATGGTGAGCATGCATACAGGCCATGGAGGGAGAGTGCGCATACAGGCCATGGAGGGAGAGTGCGCATACAGGCCATGGAGGGTGAGTGTGCATACAGGTCATGGAGGGTAAGTGTGCATACAGGTCATGGAGGGAGAGTGCGCATACAGGCCATGGAGGGAGAGTGCGCATACAGGCCATGGAGGGGAGTGTGCATACAGGTCATGGAGGGTGAGTGTGCATACAGGTCATGGAGGGTAAGTGTGCATACAGGTCATGGAGGGAGAGTGCGCATACAGGCCATGGAGGGAGAGTGCGCATACAGGCCATGGAGGGAGAGTGCGCATACAGGCCATGGAGGGTGAGTGTGCATACAGGTCATGGAGGGTGAATGTGCATACAGGTCATGGAGGGTAAGTGTGCATACAGGTCATGGAGGGAGAGTGCGCATACAGGTCATGGAGGGAGAGTGCGCATACAGGCCATGGAGGGAGAGTGCGCATACAGGCCATGGAGGGAGAGTGCGCATACAGGCCATGCAGGGTGAGTGTGCATACAGGCCATGGAGGATGAGTGTGCATACAGGCCATGGGGGGTGAGTGTGCATACAGGCCATGGAGGGTGAGTGTGCATACAGGCCATGGAGGGTGAGTGTGCATACAGGCCATGGAGGGTGAGTGTGCATACAGGCCATGGAGGTGAGTGTGCATACAGGCCATGGAGGATGAGTGTGCATACAGGCCATGGAGGTTGAGTGTGCATACAGGCCATGGAGGGTGAGTGTGCATACAGGCCATGGAGGGTGAGTGTGCATACAGGCCATGGAGGGTGAGTGTGCATACAGGCCATGGAGGGTGAGTGTGCATACAGGCCATGGAGGGTGAGTGTGCATACAGGCCATGGAGGGTGAGTGTGCATACAGGCCATGGAGGGTGAGTGTGCATACAGGCCATGGAGGGTGAGTGTGCATAAAGGCCATGGAGGGTGAGAGCGCATAAAGGCCATTGAGGGTGAGAGCGCATAAAGGCCATAGAGGGTGAGAGCACATACAGGTCATGGAGGGTGAGTGCATTACTTATTGTTTTCTTGGAAACAATTATACCTGCTTATTCCAGGTCTTTCTGTAGCTCTACACAGGTGTCTTTGGCTCTTGGACAACTCTTCTGATAATGTTTTTCACTCCTCTGTCTAATATTTTGTGGGGAGCACCTGGTTGTGGCTGGTTTTTGGTGAAATTATGTCCTTTCACTTCTGGATTATGACCCCCAAAGTGCTTACTGGAACCTTCAATAGGTTAGAAATTCATCTGTAACAAATGTTTAGCAACAATAAGGTTGCAAAGGTCTCGAGACAGCTCACTGGTTTTACCCATCATGAGATGTTTCTTGTGTGGCACCTTGGTAATTGTCATGGTCGGAGATAGTGGATCCACTGGACCACCGCAAGCGATGGTGTAAGCCACGCCAGGGAACGGAATCTAAGTAGGTCCCGGTTTTCACCAGAGCCCGCCGCAAAGATGGACTTGCTGCGGCGGGAGTCTACCAGGTCGCTACCCCTGACGTGACTTGCTTGCGGAGGCAACCGAGGTGTAGCGTGGTGCAGAATTGTCGGGCAGGCTCGTAGTCGGGGACAGGCAAGAGGTCAGGACAGGCGGCTATGGTTCGTGGTCGTGGACAGGCAGTAGGTCAGGGCAGGCGGCAAGATGCGTGGTCGAGGAACGAAAGCTAATGGTACGGTACACGATAAATCAGAACAAGGCTTGGAACACTTTCTCTATAGGCTAAATGGCACTAAAGATCCGGCAACAAGCACCAGGAAGGGGCAGGCTTAAATAAATGCAGTGACCGGCAATACCCAATTACCGGTGCACTGGCCCTTTAAATTTCACAGAGCCGGCGCGCGCACCCTAGAGGGCGGGGATGCGCGCGTCGGGAGACTGGAGCTGCAGCAGGAGCGCGGCCGGGTAAGTAGGAGGGTGACTGGCCGGCCGGGTGAGCGTGCCCACCGCCGACATGTGGGCGGAGATGCCGCTCGTGCGGGGACCACAGGTGTGCCTGCGACCCGGGACGGGGGTCGCAGGCCCACCCGTTACAGTAATGAGACTACAAAATGTAAAAGGCTGTGCACATCTAAAATATACTTTGAAAACGTAAGCATAGGTCACACTGAAAAGGCAATAGTTTACATCTAATACATAAATCAGTGGCACACTAAAGACTAAGTAAAACCTCAAGGTATATAGGAAAATAGGAAATGCATTACTGCTAAGGAAAATATGAAAAAACCTGGGACTCTTAGTTTACAGTATTTGATCAAAGATTGTTTAGCTCACCTCCCAAAACGTCAAGGGGTTCCCAGAGCAGGTGATCCTACACTAAAACATGTTTCCTTACTAGGATTCCATTCAGACTGCCACTTCCCCGGATGTGATAGGAAACCTGCAATTTTATTATCCTGCACTGGATTTAAAAGAGGTGGCTGAGTGCAACAGGCCAATGGGGATGCCCATCTCTCAAATAGACTACAAAAAGTAAAAGGCTGTGCACATCTAAAATATACTTTGAAAAGTAAGCATAAGTGCACACTGAAAAGGCAATAGTTTATAATCTAATACAAATATCAGTGGCACACTAAAGACTAAGTAAAACCTCAAGGTATATAGGAATATAGGAAATGCATTACTGCTAAGGAAAATATGAAAAACCAGGATAATTCAATTGCAGGTTCCTATCACTCCTGGGGAAGTGGCAGTCTGAATGGACTCCTAGTGAGGTAACATGTTTTAGTGTAGGGACTCACCTGCTCTGGGAAACCCTTGAGTGTTGGGAGGTGAGCTTAATACATCTTTGATCAAATACTGTATAACTAAGAGTCCCAGGTTTTTCATATTTTCCTTAGCAGTAATGATTTCCTATATTCCTATATACCTTGAGGTTTTACTTAGTCTTTAGTGTGCCACTGATTTATGTATTAGATGTTACAGTAATGAGACACCTCATCAGTTGAACCAGCTGATTTTATTTTTCACTAAGAGGCAGGATTACTTTCTAATTACCAATAGATTTCAGCTGGTGTCATGACTTTCGATGGTGTTTTGCACCTCTCTTTCTTCCTATGTTCAATACTTTTTCACTGCATCATATCTCATTATTACACATAGTTTATGGACATCTATGGTTTGTTTTCTTTGCTTTGTGGATTGGACGGGCTGTTACCAATATCTGGTGAGAATTTCATGTAAATAGAACCTTTAGAAATATGTTTACTCAGAAAATAGGCGACGTGTTCAATACTTATTTCACCTACTGTACATTGTTGTTCTGATTTTGCTTCTTTTTAGAACAGTTCTTATCTCCTGCTTATTGACAAAAGGTTTCCTAAGTTATGACCACCTTTCTCTACTCTACAGCCCTAGCCAAGACAGTGACATTGCTCCTTGCTGTTTCTTAGCAGCACAAGAGCTTGTTTCTCTTTCTTACTGTCAAACTTTAACCCTTTAGAGCTCTGTAGCCTTGTGTCCTGCTCGTAAAACCCCTCGATTACCAATGTAATAGGCTGAACGAGGAGTAGCAGAGTGTCAATCAATGCTGTAGAACCACCCACAGCCTGAACAGGAAGTGGGATCCCGAAACCGTAGAACCACCCACAGCCTTAACAGGAAGTGGGAGCCTGAAGCCGTAGAACCACCCACAGCCTGAACAAGAAGTGAGAGTCTGAAGCTGTAGAACCACCCACAGCCTCAACAGGAAGTGGGAGCCAGAAGCTGGATGTGAAGAGCAGGATCTGGAAACAGGCCGATGAGAAAACTTCTTTAATGTTACACAAAAATAAGGACACAGGGAAATCATTATTTCTGAGATACAACCTGCATTTTGTTTTACTTCCTAAAACATTTGGAAGTTGAACGTCAAGGCAGAGTGAAGAGGCAGAGTTTTACATTACGCTTCACAGTTGTTTTTAGCTTCAGGGAATGCGTTGTCTAGGATTATAAAAAAAATTGTTGCCTTCTTCCATAAACTGTCCACAGATTGTGTGTGGTAATTTATTCATTATAAAGGAGTTGAATTAAAATACTGAAAGCAACCCATGGATGGGTGCAGGTCTCCAACAGAAGAAAGCAGCCATTTTTTTTAAATCCTGCACAACCATTAAAGTTAAACCTGGCATTGAGATTAGATCAACAATGCAAAGAATAATGAACATAAACTTCTTGCTGCACACACCACATAAATCAATGGGTTAATGGTATGGCCCCTTTACCAGAATCCTATTACTTTTCATCCTGCCTAAAAAGGCACTGTGTGCTCCAGTATGCAGCACCATTGGCAGAATTGGGCGGTCACAGGGACAGCTGGGTGCACTGGGTCCCGAAACGTGTCAGCTGTGATTTGTTTTCCTTGTGGGATGTTGCTTTTTATGGTTGCCTATAAAGCTGCACGTTTTATGCATTTTCCTGCATCATCCATTGCTGTATTTTTACAACCTTTCTGCTGTCACAGGGACTGCCTGATCCTGTACTGCGCCAGGGAACTGAAACTTAGTTCCCTGTCACTAAACATGGCACTTGTGTTGAAAGTTTCCCTAAATGCCAATGCACTGCTTCTACATATGTGTGGTGTAACTTCAATAATAATGCCATAGACTTCCCTGTGCAGATGGGGCTCAGGGACAGGCAGAAAATACATTGGGCGACATGTCAGAAAAGAGGCACCACCACAATAGTTTTAAGGCATATTAAATGAGTGTATAATGCACCTGAATGAACCTGTCAAAAAATCTGGCATCTGACTAACTTGCATATATAATTGTTTACCTGAATAGGGCATAGCAAAATAAGGGCACTTGCAAAACATTGCAATATACTTATGCGCCACTTTAGGGCATTTAAATGTGCGTGCCTACTTATAAGCCCCCAGTTTTGGGAACGCGTTCTTTATTAGAGAATAGGGCGTAACAGGTTTTTTAAAAAAAGAATGTGAACAGCAAGAGAACAAAGAGCCGACCCAGGGGCCGGGCCTCTGTCCCCGATGAAGCCAGTTAGCTGGTGAAACAGTTGGGGGGGTCAGGCATAGATTTTAATTTGTGTTTTCTACCTTTTTTCTACTGTGTTACATCTAAGGGGGTCCACAAGGACACCTTTATGTTTCATCCCCATCAGATTAGGATATCCCCAAAGTAAGATTTTTGGGATTCCTTTTTGGAGTTAGAAATCACTGTATAATAGGGTTTCCCGCTTTAAAAAGGGTGGTGTTCCACCAACTTGAAAAAGAAAAGGAGTTTTTCCTTACAATCAAAAGGGACAAATTGAAGGTTGAAATCGGTTTTTTAAAAAGTGTGTATCGAGGTTAAGAGTTATATTTATAATAAAAAAATTAAGTTTTAGTGCTTTATAGGTTGAGAACTGATAGAGTTTAAGTTTGTCTATGGCAAAATAGTAAATATAGTTATCAACAGGTTTTTGGCACAAAACACACTAAAATAATGGAGCAGCCCTAATGTAACGTCGCCCATAATCTGTTTCCTTTTTACGTTTGTGCATACAGATTCCTATGGGTTGTTACAAGTTATCAGAGATCTGCATATGGGGACAACAAGGAACACATAAAAATGTGTTACTTGCTTTGTTTAAAAGATTGTAACAAAATGAATTGAATAAAAAAAAAATAAACAGTGAAATAAATAAACAAATACTTAAAAATAAAGACAATGAGAAAAAAATATATAAAACAACTACAAAACTAACTAGAAATTAACTAATTGGGGCCAGTGCATTGAGTAATGGGCAGTTCCCTGATGTTGGGGGAGCCATATGTATCCAATATTTTACCTCATGTAAGCAATGTTCAAGAGGAAAGCACCAACACCCCCAAAAGCATTAACCAACCTTTTACTATGCTTTTTTCTTAGAACACTTTTCCCTCTTGGTAAAAAATTTTAAAAAAAACACAAAATGTGACACAAATAATGTAGAAAAAATAAGGGGTAGATTTATCAATGCGGTGTAAATCTTAGACAGTCTTATAATGCGCCACATCTGGGACATGTTTAAACTGTCTTGTCTGACTTTACACCTTTTTTCAAATTGTCTTACTCAATGGCACTTATTACGAAAAAATGTTGGCGCATGGCGTTGCACACTTAGCCACGCCTATTTTACAGAGGCCACATCCCTTTTTCAGACAAGGTGCAGAGCTGTCTAGAAACTGTTTAAAACACATAATAAATGTGGCGCAAAACATGTACAACAGAAATCTGGTGCAACTGCCTTGATAAATGTATCCCATCAAGCCTACATGTTAATACATACACAACTTTTTGGGGAAGTGGAAACATTCTCTATTGTAAAATTGTCTAATTCTAGTGTATTGTAAAAAAAATAATATAATACTTAAAAAATAATATCTCTAGACTTAAGAACATAAAATAAATAATCTGTTTAATCCATGTGTAAATTTTTTTTATGATTTTCTAAAAAAATTATAATATTTTTAATAAAAATGTAACAAAAACAAACTTTTTGTGACATCAACTCCTTATATTTCATCTTTAAGATGTCTTTTTTTTTCTCTTTTTTTAAATCATTAAAGCAAAAATGTCTTGCAAACATCTGCAAATCAATCTAAACTCTGGGGATAGTTTACTGGATGTCACATTACTTGAAAATAGATTATTTATTTCCAGCAGTCTGAAGCCCCCTGGATCGAACCATTCATTTTACCTAATTTTTATATGACTGTTACCAGTAACATAAATGATGAGTAATTGTTAATAAAGACTGAATGTCAATGTAAAGTAAGAAGAATAAAAACAATTCTAAACTCTTCATAATTGTAATTCTAAATGTCTAAAATGTTTATAAACCAGAAATAAAACAAGCATAAAAATAAAAAAGTTGTCCTCAAGATTTTGTTGTGTAAAACAATACAAGCCAGTATTTTCTGGTGAGTTTTGCTGAGGGTGGATTCACATCGGTGGCAGAGATTCAGTTTGGAACGTTCATCCAAAATTCCATCAGGAATGACGGAATAAATAGCGCAGCAGCGGATACTACAGCAGAAACCCAACGTACCCCAATGGGGTCCGTCAGATACTAGTCATGTCTGTCAGTAAACGGATCTGGTACCTCTTACACAGCTGTGAATACATCCCAACCTGTATAATGTACACTGGCAAGAGAGATGGACATACCGTACGTGCCACTTATGCAGTTTAGTAGTGGCTCAGTGGGTAAGGGGGCCACTGTCACCATTAACAGCTTCCTACTTTCTATTACATTGCATGCAAAAGACTGAGCAAAAAAAGTCAATAGCTAAAAATGAATGGTAAATTACTAGAGGCACATAAGAGATGCTCTATTATAAGGTATTGGATAACAAGGGGACAATATGCTGTTAGGGATAGCGACCTCGGAGACCTTCGTTATGAGGAGAGGTTAGTAGAATTGAACTTATTTAGTCTTGAGAAAAGATGGCTTCAGGGGGACATGATTAATTTATATAAATATATAAATGGTCCCTACAAAAAAGTATGGGGAAAAATTATTTCATGTAAAGCCCCCCTCAAAAGACAAGGGGACATTCCCTTCGACTAGAGGAGAAGAGTGGTTTTTCACTGTAAGAACTGTAAATCTGTGGAATAGCTGCCTGAGGAGCTGGTCACAGCAGGAACAGTTGGGAGTTTCAAGAAAGGCTTAGATAACTACCTGAAACTAAAGAATATTAATGCGTATGTAACTATGTAAAATTCTGGATCCTGGCTGGTGGCGGCTCTGGGGTCAGAGATGGGGTCTCCACTGGAGCAGATTGGTTCTTGCCTTGTGGGTTTCAGGGCATTCACCAGTGGGGAGGCTGGGCTTAATGTCCTTGTCTCTCTCCCTCACCCACATTTTCCCCACCCTTGGTTGAACTTGATGGACACGTGTCTTTTTTCAACCGTACTAACTATGTAACTATGTAACCTCCACAGCCAAACCCATCCTTCCTGGTGGTGGGCTTTGGTGAATACCTGGGGCTCCTTAGACTCCGCTCCCTGGCATTGTCTGCATTATTGCTCGTGGTGACCTAGAGGATCCACATCTGCATTCCCCTCCATGACAAGTCCGCTATATAGAAGGCTGGTGTCACCTGGTTATTGCAGCTGACACCCGTCGCTAACAGCACGGTATGGAGCTGCCTTAACAGTCTACCTAAGACTAACATGAGTGTGTTCACTCATTGCTCAAAGAGTATAGAGTGCCAGAAACCTTCTTCTAGTATCCCCAAGTTTAATAAGGTCCATTTCCCTCAGTATACCTGTGTGGGGCAGCTCCTTGATACAACTTTTTCCCAACTCGTGGGTCAATTTCTGAGTTCTATAGTGGTTCTTTTTGTAAGGGAAACCAGCTTCCCAAGCATTAACTTTTGGGAGAGCTAGTGCAAGTACCAAATAATCAATCTGAACAGACAGAGATGCAGCAGAACCGCAGTCACTATCCATGGATTAACCCAAATGAAACAAGCAACTATGAAGTCAATCAATAGCAGGTAAACATATCATCTTTTATGGTGGGCCAAAGGAACCTTAATCAGACTGTGGAAGAGGGGAAGCCCCCGATGGTCCCCTGAGCATGGCAGAGTAGAAGAGGCATGTACAGTATTTGTAGGGTGGGCCCCCAGAATCAACTCCACTGCTGGGCCCCCAGAATCAACTCCACTGGTGGCCCCAAGAATCAACTCCATTGGTGGGCCTCAAGAATCAGCTGTATGGTGGGCCCCAAAAATTGATTCCACTGGTTTATCCCCCAGAATCAACTCCACTGGTAGCCCCATAATCAGCTCCACTGGTGAGTTCCAAGAAACAGCTCCATTGATGGGCCCTAGAAACCCCAGTTCGACACTGCTGTGACCATAATATGAAGTTTACCTTAGGGTCAAAATACGAGCTGCTTACAGTTTCTGAATAGATAAAGAGGCCGTGTTTCTTTAGCAAGCCCAAGCAGGCCCATTCCCTTGGAATCAAACAGGATAGACATTTACAAACGTGTTCATATCATCTACCCTGTCGATTAGCCCTCTTTCCATAGTAACACGTTTTTGTACAAAATAATTTCATTTTTTAAATGTAATATTTACAGTAATTGTATTTTTTAACCTGGCAGAGGACATATGGGTCCTGGTGTCGGTAAGGTTCTATGTAGCAGGTGTACTCTTTAAGTCCTGACATAATATGCGGCGCAGTCCTCGATCCAGATAGTGAGTGCACTCGAGTCAGTGTTCCATCTACTGAATGTCCTGTTGGCACCTACTCACCTCTCCACGCTCTTGCGCTCCTTGCATCCAGTGCGCTCACATTCCCTTAAAGGGCCAGCGCATCATTGTGTCTCTAATGGCTGGCCACCACCTGAGACTTAAGCAACTTCTTCCCTCTGTCGTGACCCAATATTTTGGTGTCTGTCTATGATCCTGACCTGTGCTCTCTCCTGCTGTACCTGCTGCATCTAGGCTGTTTACCCTTTGCCTGCTAGTTTCTCTGGTATGCCTCTGCCTTTCTTCCTGGTTCCTGGCCTAATCAATTGGCTGTCACCACGAGTAACCTCGTTAGGGTTAGCGACCTCGGAGACCCCCATAGCCAAACCCATCCTGCCTTGAGGCGGGCTTTAGTGAATACCTGAGGGTTTCTTAGACTTCGCTCCCTGGCATCGTCTGCATCATTGCTCTCGGTGGCCTAGAGGATCCACATCTGCATTACCCCTCCGCGACAAGTTCGCTACATAGAAAGCTGATGTCAACTGTCAATTGCAGCTGACACGGGTCGCCAACAGCCGGGTATGGAGCCGTCTCCGTTTCCTGATGCTTAACTTTTTAAAGGCTGCGGCGATTGTGGCCAGAATGTCTAAACGAAACGGTGATCAAATCACCACTCTTTTTCCATTTTACAAATACAAAACTAAAAAAAGTGGCACATATTTGGGTACCTCTCTAAAAACCCGATCTTTAAAATATAACATCATTTATCCCGTCCGCTAAACAACATAGAAGAAAAAAAATTCCAAAATTAGGTCATTTCGAGTCCCCTAAAAATTGGAATAAAAAGTAATTTAAATGTCGCCTCTATCCCAAAATGGAACCAACAAAAAGTACACCTCAGCCAACAAATAATGCAGCCTCACTCAGGTCCCTAGAAGCAAGAGTGAAAAACTGGTCGCAGAAAATGGCGCTGCAGCACAAATTTAAGAAACAGAGAATAGTTACAGATTTTTTTACAGAACCACAACATAAGGAAAACCCTACATGTTAGGTATTGCCGGAATCATATCAACCTGCAGAATACAGATAACATATCACTTATACCGAAGTTTGAACCCCGTAAAAACAAAAATCCCACAAACATGGCACAAGTACTTTTTTTTCCACATTCCATCCCACATAGAATTTTGTTTCGGTTTCCTAGTATAATCTATGGTACGGTTAATGGCACTCATAAAAAATACATTTTGTCCTGCAAAATAAAAGCCCTTATACATCTATGGAAATGTAAAAGTTAAGGCTCTTGGAAGACCGGGAGGAAAAAAACGAAGAGCCACATTATTATTTGTTCAGAAAGGGTTAATGCCATTGACCAAACCACACAATAAAAAAATTCTCCCATATGGTGACAAATAAGGGGACTTAATTTTTAAAAGAGATTTGCATTTTCTAATCATGGACCGGAAGGCCCAACCTCATCCAGTCATAGAAGTGTCCAAGAGCCAAAAAATCTCACTTTGATACTAAGATTTTCATTTAAACAAGAAAAAAAAAAGAAGTGGTCACCATTAAAAGATGAATATGAGTGTCGTGGATCAGTTTGTAAGGGGGTTTTGTGATGCAGCTGTTTTTGCAGAACTGCATAGAGCAAGATTAAATATCATTCAAAAACGATATGAAATATCTGTCACGGTCGGAGATAGTGGATCCTCTGGACCACCGCAAGCGTTGACGTGAGCCACGCCAGGGAGCGGAGTCTAAGTAGCCACCGGTATTCACCAGAGCCCCCGCAAAGCGGGATGGACTTGCTGCTGGGAGCCCTACCAGGTCGCTACACCTGACGTGACTTGCTTGCGGAGCAGCCGAGTTTAGCAGGTACAAATTCGTCAGGCAGGCTCGGGGTCGGGGACAGGCAGAAGGTCAGGACAAGGGCGGCTAGGGTTCCCGTAACTGGACAGGCAGAAGGTCAGGACAGACGGCAATGGTTGCGTGTCGTGGAAAAAGGCAGAAGGTCCAAGGCCAGGCGGCAAGAATCGTGGTCGAGGACGGAAGCAACAGTAAACGGTACACGGTAATCAGACAAGACTAGGAACGCTTCTCTTAAAGGGCAAAGGGCACTAAAGATCTGCGGGGTAGCCAGGAAGGTGGGCTTAAATAGGGCAGTGACCGCAATAGCCAATTCCCGGGTGTCACTGCCCCTTTAAATCTAACACTGCCAGCGCGCGCGCCCTAGGAGGAGGTGCCGCGCGCGCCGAGGGACAGAGCCTGCTGCAGGATCGCGGTGGGGTAAGTATGTTCCCGAAGGAGCAGGGGGATGAGCACACCTGCGCCCCGACATGCGGGACGCGGCGGCGCTCGGGTGAGGGGCATGGATGTGCCTGCGTCCCGGGACAAGGGTCGCAGGGGCATCCGTGACAATATCTATGTGTAAAAACAGCCTGGGGAATACAATCTGATGTCATCAGTGATTTCATCCCACATAGAGACACATTGTAGCTTTAAAGGGATTTTCAGGGGTTATAACATCGATGGCCTTTCCTTCTGATAATAATTTGAAGTTTATTATTTGGGAACAATGCTTCATCCCCTTTAATGCTAACAATAGCACAGTAACATAGTTACACACTTAGTAAGTTAAAAAAAAGACATATGTCCATCAAGTTCAACCAAGGGTTAGGAAAGATGTGGAGGAAGGGAGGGGGATAGGGAAAGTTTAAGTTTTGTTCCTCTACTGATGAAGAAGTTGGAACCCATAGGGCAATAACCAATCTGCCCTAAAGAATGACTTAATTCCGGATTTTAAAATCACTATTGAACTGCATCTACATCCTAAAAAACATTTTATGCAGCTACATAAGTCTTCTAATATTTAGTTGTAAGTGGTTATCTAAGCCTTTCTTGAAGCCCTCACCTGCTCCTGCTGTGACCAGCTCCTCAGGCGGCTATTCCACAGATTCACAATTCTCATGGTGAAGAAGACTTTTCTTCTCTCTAGATAGACTCTTTTCTCCAGATGTAGGGAGCACCCCCTTGTCATTTAGGGGGTTTTACATAACATAATGTTTTGACTCAGTGGCTCATCCGTCCTAGCGGTTGTGTCTGATACTGCAGCTTGTCCTATTCACGTGAATGGGAGAGGCTGCAGTACCAGGCACGACTAATGGTACAGATGAGCCATTCATGTGCCTATGTAAACAATAGGGTGTTTAGAAGCCTATACTCAGGGCAGTTCCAAAAGTCAGATAGCCATGGATTAACTGTTGATGGCATATCTGAACCAGTCCCTCATTGATCACTGTACATACAATGATTGAGACGGTAGGGACAGTAACCAACCATCCCTGCCTTCTCAGTGGAGAGCCCGTCTGCTGCTGATAAGCAACTCTCCACATTTCCCCCAATGCACATTAGTCCCAAATGGTGGGGCAAGTTTAA
>JAODAL010049305.1:0-28287 GCA_025379985.1 Phyllomedusa bahiana
ATAAAAAAGGGTGTTTATGAAGTTGGCCGCATCCTTGGAATGTCCCCATTGTCTTCATTCCGTCTCTGATACATTGTATATAATATGTTGTTTCCCCAGAAGACCACCGCCGCTGAGCTCTTATAATTCCGGGCTGCTGTTACCATGCTCCAGTAATCCTCAAACACAGACTCTTTATTGGATGTTCCTTCGGTAAATAACCGCTGTCTCCTCCAGTTATGAACGCGTCGAGGAGAAATCCTATAAACTCACCGCACACGTTCACCTGCTGCAAGAAATTGATGACAGAATAATTCCAAAAAGTGTGAAGAGATTGTAGATGTCCGGGACGACGCGGCAGAACATGGCAGCGCTGACAGCTGATGAAGAGCTCCCCGGCTCTGCACACAACGCCTCTCTGATCTCCAAGATGACTTTTTATTATTTAGTGTTTACAGGGAACGTATGAGCTGAGGGGGCGACGTAGCAGAGCTCAACTTGTCATTTAAAGGGGTTTCGCCACAATCTCATTTCTTACCTCCTGTATCCCCCTCTTCAGCTCTGCGTGCTCAGAAGGGGGCGTGTGTGATCTGTTTGAATTGCTTATCATGTGACACATCAGGATGACATGACCATGCATTTTCTCTCTCTAGTCAAAGAAGGGTCTGTTTATGTATAAAGCCGTGAGTAGCTCAGAGGTAAAGTTTTTACCTCACAGCACAAGGGTCCTAGGTTCAAATCCCTGCGGGAACCAAATCTGTGGATTTTTTTTTCTCTTTTTTAATGCACAGACCTGATTGAGGTTTCTTTTTTTTTTTTTTTTTTGCACAGTTTGACTAATTACTAAGGAGTATAGAGGACGGGAGTAGAATGACAGCACCTGGGGTTGAACACTCGCTCAGCAGTGAGTGTGTGTCATTACTAAGGAGTACAGAGGACAGGAGTAGAATGACAGCACCTGGGGTTAAACACTCGCTCAGCAGTGGTGAGAGTGATTACTAAGGAGTACAGAGGACGGGAGTAGAATGACAGCACCGGGGGTTTAAGACTCGCTCAGCAGTGATGTGGTGTGATTACTAAGGAGTACAAGGACAGGAGTAGAATGACAGCACCTGGGGTTGAACACTCGCTCACATGAGTGTGTGTGATTACAAGGAGTACAGAGGACGGGAGTAGAATGACAGCACCTGGGGCTGAATACTCGCTCAGCATTGAGTTGTGTGATTAATAAGGAGTACAGGGGAAATGGGAGGAGAATGACAGTACCTGGGGTTGAACACTCGCTCAGCAGTGAGTGTGTGTTGATTACTAAGGAGTACAGAGGGACGGGAGTAGAATGACTCCCACCTGGGCTGAATACTCGCTCAGAAAGTGAGTGTGTGTGATTACTAAGGAGTACAGAGGACAGGAGTAGAATGAACATCTGGGGTTGACACTCAGCATGAGTGTGTGTGATTACTAAGGAGTACAGAGGACAGGAGTAGAATGACAGCACCAGGGGTTAAAAATCCAAAAAAAACCAACAGAAAATGAGAGCAGCACCAATTCTCCACAACGGGTAAATATCCAAGTTCTGTGCATCAGCCAGTCCACTTGTTGTGTAAGCCTTGAAAAACACCAACAAGATAGCCAGAATAGAAAAAATGGCGAACGGCAGCACCAGAGGGATTAAAACAGGAACTCTTTATTCCATAAGGAGTACAAAATGCAACGTTTCCAGCCACTACACTGTGCCTTGGTGCTGCTGAGAAAGGCCACAGTGTATGGCTGAAACTTTGCAATTTGTACTCCTTATGGAATAAAGAGTTCCTGTTTTAATCCATCTGGTGCTACCGTTCGCATTTTTCTATTCCCTAAGCACCTGGGTTGAACACTCGCTCAGCAGTGAGTGTGTGTGATTACTAGGAGTACAGAGGACAGGATTAGTTAATGACAGCACCTGGGTTGAACACTCGCTCAGCAGTGAGTGTGTGTGATAAAGGGGCAGGGGATGGGAAGTTAGACATGACAGCACCTGGGTTGAACACTCGCTCAGCATGAGTGTTTTGTGATTACTAAAGGTGTACAGAGGACGGGAGTAGAATGACAGCACCTGGGGTTGAACACTCTCTCAGCAGTGACTGTGTGATTACTAAGGAGTACAGAAGACGGGAGAAGAATGACAGCACCTGGGGTTGAACACTCGCTCAGCAGTGAGTTTTGGGAAATTATTTAAGGAGTACAGAGGACAGAGTAGAATGACAGCACCTGGGGTTGAACACTCGCTCAGCAGTGAGAGTGTGTTATTACTAAGGTTTACAGAGGACGGCAGTAGAATGACAGCACCTGAGTTTGAACTCTTGCTCAGCAGTGAGTGTGTGTGATTACTAAGGAGTACAGAGGACGGCAGTAGAATGACTGCACCTGGGGTTTGAACACTCAGTAGCTGCCTGTCAGGAGAGGTGATGTCTGAGCATGTGCGGCCCAGGAGTGAGGAGCCTTTTCAGCCCTGGTCGTATCCCCTGGAGACGAGCTGTAAACAATGGCTCACTAAAGGAGCAGCTAAGACAAAAACGGTGCAGAATTTTTAATAATAATGAATGGTGAAAATGTTTATTATTTAATTTGCAAGCTTCACACATCAATTTGACTTCGTGGCAAAACCACTTTAACTCTTTACAAAGTTCCTCTGTTCTGCTGTGAGGTTTGTAGATTTTGCAGACAATTCTACTTTTGCTTTTTAGGTCCCCAAAGTCCAAGTCATCTGTTATTATTGTTATAACGAACACATAAAGGCAGGTTCACTTAACATGTCAGCTGGGGTTAAACACTTTGGGCCCCTATGAATTCTCAGGCGCCATTTTTGTAACTTGCCGCCAACACCCCAGTTCTAAATAGATATAAAAGAGTGTATAATACGACAGTAGAAATGAAAGTATTAGGTGCCAAACATTTTGACACATAGATCAGTGTTCCCCAACTCCAGTCCTCACGCCCCACCAACAGGTCATGTTTTCAGGATCTCCCACAGAATGCACTGACCAGAATGATATCACCTGTGCAGCATAATGACATCACCTGTGCAATGCCAAGGTTTGCCCGAAAACCTGTTGTTGGGCCCTGAGGACTGGAGTTGGGGATCCCTGACATAGAATGTAATGCGCCAAACTTTGTATGGCAACTTTGCCTCAAACCATTACAATGTGTCCTGCCATCTACAGTGTGCCAGCAGTTTTTGGTGCATTATACGCCCCAAAGAATACCAGGTGCATTCATAGCTGTCGCCCTTTGTTACACAATATGCTTCAAGTTTACACTCTTTCAGAATCAATGTAATTGAACTAAATTCCAAAACTTTGACCCCCTTAATTGGACGGTTTCAATGTTACCTGCTGTGTTTAGAGTTGCAGTAAAGTTTTCCGCCGCACACAGATCCCTCATTGCTGGCTTGGTGGGTATATAAAGTGTGATAGGCTGTGCATGGGACATGGAGCAGACGGTGGTCACTACTCCCCTGCTATCCATACTGTGTATGGGGCCCCGGAGCAGACAGATGTCACTGCACCTCTGCTAACCTTACTGTGTATGGGGCCCCGGAGCAGAGAAATGTTACTGCACCTCTGCTAACCCTACTGTGTATGGAGCTCCGGAGCAGACGGATGTCACTGCACCTCTGCTCACCCTACTGTGTATGATGCACCAGAGCAGACGGATGTCACTGCACCTCTGCACCTTATTCATGTAATTGAACTAAATTCCAAACCTTTAACCCCTTACCGATATTGAAAGTATGAGTACATCCAATGCATTAGGCTGTATAAATGATTGCGCCTTCTAGTGATGAAGCGCCCTAGGAGGACTCAAAACTGAACTAAAAAAAAAATGTTTTTTAGTGTTAAAAAATTTAAACTTCAAATCACCCCTCCCCTTTGTCATTTTGCACATAAAAAATAAAATAAAAAACTAAACATATTTGGTGGCGCCGCGTCTGAAAAAGCTCAATCAATTAAAATAAAACATCCCTCATCCCTTACGCTAAACACCAGCGAAGAACCAAAATTATGTTTTTTTTTAGTTGTTTTACATCCTCTAAAAATTGGAATAAATTTAATTAAAAAAAAGTCGCCTGCATTCCAAACTGGTAGCAAAAAAAAGTGCACGTCAGCCGCAAAAACTGCCGCCTCACTCACGTCCACAGGTAGAAATACAAAAGGTTATTGGTCGCAGAAAATGGCGCCGCCGCGCAAATTTAAAAGTTAAAAAATGTTTGGAATTTTTTTTTACGGTACCAAAACATAATGGAAATGTTTGGTATTGCCGGATGCGAATCATCCTGTAGAATACAGAGAACACATCATTTTTATTGAAGATTGAGCACCGTAAAAGCAAAACTCCCGCAAACATAGCGCAAGTAAGTTTTTTCACATTTTGCCCCACTTAAAAAATTTTTGTGGTTTCCTAGTATATTCTATGGGACGGTCAATGACACCATTAGAAAGTCCATCTTGTCCCACAAAATAAAAGCCGTCGCATGTCTATGTACTGTAGGTGGAAAATTAAAAAAGTTATGGCTCTGGGAAGGAGAGGAGGGAAAAACGAGATTGGAAAAAAGGGGTTAAGAGGCGGTGATCTCAAAGAAATTCTAAATTTTAAAGCATAACCTATTGGATTTTCCAACTAAATACTAGGGCACTCTTTGGTCTAAATTATAGATCAGATGTACTGTATTTTTTTCTTTTCTTTTTAATTTGGTCTATATTCTGAAATTCTGGTCATGCAAATATTTGTGGGATTTTAAAGGGGTTGTATCATTTCATTGAATGGTCTTCAGAATAAGGGGGCAGTGAATACAAGTAACTTTGCAATTGGATGTCATTAGCAAAGCTGTCTTGTTATCACAGTTTTCCTTATCTTCTGTTTCTGTTTACACTGATCTCCAGTCCTGGTCGAATCCCTCCTTCTTGTATTTTACTAGCTAAGAGCTCATTTACATTCTGTTCAGCCCCCGGTCGGCTGTATTCATGGGGCTTGCATTCCTGCCTCTCACTCAAAGTAAGGGACCGACACATTTTCACTCTGCACAGCCAGAAGAAACAGAATAACACTGCAGGGCTTCTATATCAGAAAACAACACAATTGTGCGACTGTGCCCTAACATAGAAGGAGCATTAGAGGCCGAGAGCATTTCACTCTGCACAGCTCTGGGGGAGTTTATTCAAGACTGGATTCAATTGTAACATAAACGTAACATGAATGCAAGCCTGTGGTATGTAAACAGCTCTTACATACTCTGAATATAGGGAGGACACAGTTTAAACATGTGGAGGGGGGGGGGGACACACACGGAGCCAGCATGAACAGTGAAGGGGGGATCATGTCATCTCTTTGGTTAAGAAACACCCAGTTGGAAGGGGAAGAAACGCCCCTGAATTTCTGTAACTGAGAGGCTTTGAGAGCACTGAACAGGATAACTGATGAAGCGATACATCCCCTTTAAGCCCTTCGTATCATCCGATGAAAATATTCAGCTGGACTTATGCTATTTCTCCTGTTATCTACAGTGTGAGGATTTTTTTTCTATCCTTTTCCATGCAGATCCTGGTATCTATTATTCATTGTTAATTTTATAGCCATTTTTTCCACATAATTATATATTTTAGATATCTCCCGTTTTTTTTTTTTTTTGTTACTTGTTTGTTCCCTTTTGTTATTTATATATCATATCATAACTCTATAGCAGGCAAGAGAAAAAAAACACAAAAAGAGGGTGCACAATAGTGAAGTGTCCAAAATGCAATGAGAGATCCCCTTGAGAAAGCGCTGGTTTGCAGCGCGAAACGCGTTGGGTTTTAGTCACGTGTTTTTAAAGTTGCAAAGATGTAACTACTTTTGCATCTTTTAAAAATAAAAAGACAATCCCTTAATATAAGCCTGCATCCTCGGCTTTCTTCTGAATTTTCCACGTGCGCCAGGCCTGCCTTTTGATCCTAAGATCATGACTCATATGTACGTTGCACGTCTCACGGTTCTTTCACTGACCTTGTGGGTGTCTGTTTATTCAAACACAGCGTAAGATACATACATATAGGTATAACATACTGTTATGACTCACTTGCGTCCGGACGCCATCTTGGACCCTCCCGGGGTCGCTTAGCTCTGGGATCGCCGTTCTGGTTAACGGTTGGCACCTCAATGTATGGCACTCCAACACAGGCTTTTGTTTAGGACTGGCCTTAGCCAGCTTTATTGAGGAACAGAAGAAATAAAAGATACAAACAAAACCTCAGGCCATCTGGCCACTGACTAAACATGCCAGTCCCTCTCTATATGTGGCCTGGACCTAGCGTCCAGTACCACCAATGCACCTCAGAACCCACCACACGGTATAGGCTTCCTTCAGCCTCTTGGGGGCCAGAGCTCTCTACAAGCTCTGCTGCTCCAACATCCAGGAAGCAGACCACGCCCCCAGATAACCCAGACTACCAGGCTTTTATAGGCCTCCAAAGATGTTTCAAAGACCTTGCCTGGACCATGGGGAGTAGACGCCCACCCGACACATTGTCCACTCCCAATAAGGGCATGTTCACACGGCGGTTTTGGCCCGCGGCCAAGACCTCGTTGAACCTCGCCGAAAACTCTCGTCTCCCGACGCGGGTTTGCGGCACGGGCGCTGGGCGGGATTCGCCGCGGGTGGGGCGTGGTTTGGGGCACGGCTTGCGCCGAGGGTTTGCCCCCATGCAAATTAATAGCAGGGGGCAAATCACGCCACGGCCAAACCCGCGGCTTGTGAATATTAACGCGGTTTCCAATAGGAAACCATGTTAATAAACTAGGCGCGGTTTTGGCCGCGGGAACCGCGTCGGAACCCACGGCTAGAACCGCGCCCCAATCCGCCATGTGAACAGGGCCTAAGAGTCGACCCAGGAACGGCTGGAAGTAATACCAATTGCCGATCACTTAATGTGGCTGACAACTCATATGGCTGGCTCCTATCCCACCAAGGCCAGGTACCCTTGGTGGCATGTGTCCTGCAGCTCTCCGGCTGCACACCCTCTAGTGGCAGAAACATGCGACTACCAGTGGTCGCTCTGCCACAATACATCTACATACAAAATCCACATACATTACATTAATAGGGTCTATCCACAAGGCATGGTTTATTGGTCGGATTTTCAGATGGTTTGCGGATTTGGGAACTGACAAGAAACCGTGTCCATGGACTTTAAAAACGTCGCCGGCGTTCTGCAAAACCTGGAGCCTGCACAATCTTCCATCCGGTGCAATTCAACGGATTTGGGGGACGGGCGAATGCAAAAACCATGGAGAGAACTGTTCCTCAAAACCATCCAAGAGACGACAATTTACCGACCTGATCCTTAAACAGAATCCGGCAGCTTTTTTTCCATGGGGGGGTGGGGGGGGGGGGGGGCCCCCCTGATCTATACTACTTGATATAGACTCCTCGGCTCTGTCTCATTCTATAACTGCTTCTATGCTGTCAGCAGGTGTCAGGGGAGGTCGGGCTGACATTATGTCCTTGAATTTATAAGAAGAGGATAAAACATGATCCAGCAATAAGCAAGGAAACCTGGGGAGTTTGCAAAATAAAGCGAAGGTTTAGGCTAAGGTATAGACAGGTCCTGCCACATGGCTAATTCAGCTCTGCTACACCTCTCTATACCTATGGACTGTACATTCCCTCAGGAGCAGCGCTCAGTAGTCAGGCTTGTAGAAGATGTCTACAATCAAAAAGGGGCATAAATGAAGGGCCCCCCAGGGAAAGGGAGGGCCACACCACATCCATCAATGCGGAGGACAGCGTCCTGGGTACCGAGCCTTCACTCCTACTGTGTCCTCATAAGCTCAGTTATTCCTCATTCACATCATCAGTAAGGACTGTTGTTTTTTTTTTGTGTTAACTTAAAAAAATAATAGACCCCCATGGTAAGAGAATGGGTCAATTGGCTTCAGCTGGGGTCGGCTTCTGGGGGACTTCAGAGATCTGGGTCTGTAAGGTCGGCTCTTCAGCTGCTTGGAAACTATATCTCCCACCAACCCCCTGATAAGATTTTCAATGTAGATGGGACGGTTTTTCCAACAGCTAAGGGACTTTCAGATCCCACAGCTGGAGAGCCGCGTTGCAGACCAATTTTAGAGAAAATCATTTTTTTTTAGAACATGTACCACAAAAGGGAAACCCCATTCCCCTGGTGGGGCCCAAACAACTAGTACAAGGGTTCTATGTTCATATAGTTAATGGTATATGGACCCTTGATTGACTGAATAATAATGGGTCTCCAGTCTAACCAAACTCCAGTCTGAATAATCTGTTGCTGACTGCCCATTGACTGTATCCGCCGGGTGCTGGCAACTTATCTCTGCCACATTCTAGAACACTAATTGTGCAGCTGTGGAAGGGGGGAGAGGGGCTGTCACACAGCCGACTCCACGAAAGGGGGGGTGAATTTTCCCTCCCTTCCCAATCGCTCAACAGTTCAATGACCCTGTATATCAGCGAGCGGGAAAGCCCCGCACTTCCTGCTTCACAGTGTTGTTTCCTCCTGTATTGTCCTTATACCAAGAAATTTTTTCAGGCCCGGGTTTAAAGGGAAATCAGAAAAAAAGGAAGGTCTTTTGATGACCTTATAGGGGAACATTATTTAAAATAAAAAAACACAAAATAAAACATTATTATTTAAAGAAAAAAAAAAAACGCGCAAAACCCCAATTATTGCCCAGCCCCCAAGACCCTAAAAAGTTATTCAAAAATACAATTTTTTTTTTTTTTAAAAAAATTTTCCTTTATATTTAAAAAAATAATAATACTTTTTTTAATTATTATTAAATTTTTATTATTATTATTATTATTATTATTATTACTATTATTATTATTCAAAGTAAAAAAAATTTCATAAAAAAAAAGGGGGAAAATTTAGAAAAACTGTAAAAAACCCAGGTGGAAAAATGTTACAGAGCTGGGAAAACCTGGGGGAGGGGGCGCATAGGGTGCAGCATACAGTCGACTGGGGGGGGGGGTTTAGCCCGAGGGCCAAAAAGCCCTTCTACCACATAAGAAAAAACACCAGTATTGTGAATGGTGCATGGTAACTGGGAGCCCCATTTCACTTTTTGCACTAGGGCCCAAGAGCTTGAAGTTACGCCTCTGCCCAGGTGTACTAAAGAAAAGGAAAATGTTCCCAATCAGGAAAGAAGGTGAACGGCTCAGTCCAGGGCCAGGACGACGGTGGGCCAAGGTAGGCGACCGCCTAAGGCTCCACTAAATCCCAGACAGGAAGGGGATGCAAAGAGGTATGGAGTGGGCCGAAATTTACATTGGGAGGGGAAGGGTTGGGGGCGCTTCATGCCTTATTTGCCTAGGACACCAGAATACCTTGTCCCAACCCTGGCCCAGTCTATAAAGAATGTTTACCCAAATTGTAATCCACCTTTCCAAACCCAATGAGCCCCGGCATATGCCCAGATTTGCCTGAAGCTAACATGAACCCTGTATCTATACAATGCACAGGAAATATTGATTTCAGTTTTCAGAAACATTCAATGTCCTGTAAAATAAAAGGTATAATGACAACATAAAACAGCATAGTATAGGACACAACAACATAAACACAAAAACAACTGTCCACCTGACATCTGCTGGTCACACGTGGTCCTGCAGGGGCTACCTCTCATAATCCAATCAGTTATCAGTAATGACATTACACAATGTAATTCTGATAATCCAGAAAATTTTGAATTATTTTCTTATAGATTATCAAGGGATTAAATAAAATGATACAATATATTAAGGAGTAAATAAATTCTGATAGATTTGGAGATCCCCGAGGTGCTGGTCCTGAGTCCCCCCTCCACCCACACCATGTGCACGCCCTCTATAACTACATACTGGAATCTCTGAGACAACCTATATTGTGGGATTGGCAGCCACTAAATGACATAGTAGAAGGTTACAGAAAAATTCATACGGAGGAGCGGCCAACGTAAACCTTGCTGGGAACAGAACGTTTGGTGACTGAGATGTTGTAACCTTTTAGGGGTTGTAGAGTCTGAAAGTTGCATTGTTTTTTCTCTGTTGGGTCTTCTTTATCAAGATATGAAATATCCATATACATTTTTACATATTATACATATAAATGTGATCATCCAAACTGCTCAATTGGATTGAAATATGGGTAATTAGGGGCCAGGGTGGTACTGGGAAGTCTATGTCCTGCTCTTCCAACCAATGTAGGATATTTCTAACCATGTGACATGATGCATTGCCTTGCTGGAAGATCCCATCCGTCCTAGTGGAGACAATCAGCACGTATGGGTGTATGTGACCTGCAAGGAGGGATTCATAACCAAATCGGGTGAGAGCGCCTTCCACATGGATGAGTAGCGCAGCGAATGCCCCAAAACATCGCCCAGACCATAACACTGCCAGCACTAGCTTGTGTTCTTCCAGCAATGGTTGCAGGGTGTTAGTTCTATGATGTTCCTCATGCCAATGTCCATCCTTTTGATGAAGGAGAAAACGTGGCTCCTCGGAGAAGACAACCCTTTCTCAATCAGTGGAGTCCAATTCCAATACTGCCAGAAAAATTGGAGGAAAGAAGATAAGTCCCAAGAAGTCAAGAACATGAAGAACAAAGCAAAAATGTCTTCATTGAGACATGTTATTAAGACCAAGTTTCTGTGATTTCCTATGATGAGATTCTCCTGGATATTCACGGTGGATGCTCCAAAAGAAGTCTGCCATTGTTCTTTCATGGTTCTTCTGTCCTGGTAGAATCGTTCACCCGTGTTCATCGCTTACATCACCAAGGCAGTCTGGAAATAGATCCAGATGACCATGGAGGTAATGGAATCTAATGCTCTTGTTACAGACAAATGTGCAAAAAGAACTGAGCATATTTTTTCTTGCGTTCACTGAAGTTGGTGGCCTTATAGTTCCCAAGGAAATTTCGTACAACCATACAAAACTATGACTTCAGTGTTGGTAGTGACCTCAATGATGGACCTGAATGTTGTTCAATGAGTTATGGGAATGTATGTTGGTCTATGAGCTGTGATTAAGGGCTGAAATTAGCCCGAAACGCGCCAGCTGTCCACCCCTCTGACAGTCTGTGTTTGCACACGGTGTGTTTCTCCACGTGGCTTGTCTGTGGCTATTTTAATACTGTCTAAATAAATTACTTGGATTTTTATTCAACTCTTCGCTGGTGCCAATCCATTTACTTTCGTTGTTGGACTGCAATTATAAGCGTGTTATGAGCGCAGATTGAGGCACAGTGTTACCACGAGTCAATCAGACCAAATATGCAAAGGTGATCTGCGTTTTTGCTCTATTATTATTGAATGTATGTTGGTCTTCCATAACTTTCCAGATTTGTGGTTCATCAAAAACAACTGCTATTTACTTCTCCATGCTCAGTGCAGAAAATTTCTAGATATTTTTCCGGAAAATGTTCCAATGTTTCAAAGTTCACAGTCTTGGTGTTGATATTTATCTCTACTGTTCCAAACAACAACATCAATGGGACATCAGCAAAATCATCCACCCACAGGTCTGTATTCCAAAAGCTCCTCTCTCCAATATCGTCCAAATGCAAGTCTTTAGTCCAGATCTTCTTCTAATGGTCCTTAAACATGTTGACCTCAACTCAGTTTCTTACTCCAAAGTAATCCATATTCAGGTCTTTAGTCCAGTTCTTCTTCTAGTAGTCCTCAGAGATGTTGACCGCAATTTAGCGCCTTAATCCAATATAGTCCACATGCAAGTCTCTAACCCATATCTCCTTCTAGTAGTGCTTAGAGATGTTGGCCTTAACTCAAATTCTTACTCCAATCAAATTCATATGTAAGTCTATAGCCCAGATCTTCTCATAGTGGTTCTCAGAGGGGATGGCCTCAATTTAGTTTTTACTCCAATATAATCGATATCCAACTCTCTATTCCAGATCTTCTTCTAGTAATCCCTAGAGCTATGGGCCTCAGCTCAGCTCCTTACCCCAATATAATCCTCATGCAAATATCTAGTCAATAGTAGTCCTTAGAGGTTTTGGCATCAACTTGGCCTCAACTTAGCTTCTTGCTCCAATATAACCCATATGCAGGTCTTTAGCCCAGTTCTTCTTCTAGTATTCTTCAGAGGTGTTGACCTTAACTCAGCTCCTTAATCCAATATAGTCCAAATGCAAGTCTTTCATGCAGAACTCCTTCTAGTAGTGCTTAGAAAAGTTGGCCTTAACTCAGATTTTTATTCCAATAAAATCCATGTGTAAGTCAATAGCCCCGATCGTCTCACAGTGGTTCTCAGAGTTCTTACTACAATATAATCTGTATGCAAGTCTCTAGTCCAGATCTTCTTCTAGTAGTCCCTAAAGTTGTGGGCCTCAACTCAGCTTCTTGCTCCAATATAATCCATATGCAGGACTTTAGCCCAGTTCTTCATCTAGTAGTTTTCAGAGGTGTTGACCTTCACTCACTTAATCCAATACAGTACACAAGCAAGTCTCTCACCCAGATCTCCTTCTAGTAGTGTGTAGAGATGTTGGCCTTAACTCAGCTTCTTACTCCAATATAGTCCAAATGCAAGTCTTTCATGCAGAACTCCTTCTAGTAGTGCTTAGAAAAGTTGGCCTTTTTTTTTTTTAACCAGATTTTTTAATCCAAAAAAACCATGTGTAAGTCAAAGCCCCGTTCGTCTCACAGTGGTTTCAGATTTCTTATACAATATATCGAAAACAAGTCTCTAGTCGATTTCTTCTAGTATCCCCAAAGTTGTGGGCCTCAACTCAGCTTCTTGCCCCAAATAAATCCATTGCAGGACTTTAGCCCTTTCTTATCAGTAGTTTTCAGGGGGTTTCCCCTTCACTCATTTAAATTCAAACAACACAAGAAGTCTCTCACCCAATCTCCTTCTAGTAGTGTGAGAATTTGGCCTTAACTCAGCTTCTTACTCCAATAAAATCAATATGTAAATCTTTAGCCCAAATCTTCTCATAGTGTTTCTCAGAGGTTATGGCTTCAGTTCGGTTCCTCATTCCAAGTTCACAGATAGGTCTCTAGTCGAAATATTCTTCTAGAAGTCCTTAGAGATGTTGACTGGAACTCAGCTCCTTATGCCAATATAGTCCACAGACAATTATCTAGCCTAAATCTTCTTCTAGTTCTGTGCAGCATCCTAGTGCATTTTCCAACATCTCTTCTGATGTTCCTTTTGGTTACCAGTGGAGTTAATCTTGGGGAACAGCAGCGGAGTTCATTTTTAAGGACCAGAAGTGGAGTTGATTCTTGAGGCCAACCCTACAGCTATGTACATGGCTGCACATGATTCTTGCTTTCTGCCTTTCTTTTTACATAAAAATCAGCCCCAAGCTTACTATTCTTAGTGGCCCACCATGCCCAGGAGTCCAACAGGGATTTCCCCTACCCCCTTGTGGGCCAGTCCAAGCCTGGTAATAGATATGCATATCTGCAAACTTATGGGTAAAATGACAAGTGTCCTCTGTAGTTCCATAAATTCATCAAAGAACTAAACCGAAAATCTCAGTGATATCAAGTTATAAACCTTCCTACTTTATATAAAGCCAATACTGAAAAGATAACCAAGCATGCACCATTGGGGGCACATACCGTATACACACAGATAACTCTTGTCCCATATTTTGGTGTAAGATGACATGCCGTTGGAGTTGGGACTTATTTCCATTAAAAATTTGCAGGGCTGAGGTGAAGAGCAGCTACACAACATTGAAGTGTGCACCAGAACGTGCCGGCATGATGTCCCACTGGCTGTCACTTGTGGAAATTGTTATTTCACTCTAAAGTTCATATCTAATATCTGCAATTGGGTGTTATCTGTGAATTTACTGGATGTTCAGAGCCTGATCATTTGTGGCATCATTACCGAGGTTTACTCTCTCATGTCTCGCTAATTACGTACAGGACAGAACATCGATAAATGCTAATAGGTTATTACTGAATCATCACAAGACCTTCCCATTGTCATTGATATTATCGAGTTCTTTAGATCTCTAAGTAAATAATTATTTCGCTAATTCATTAACTAATTCAACTTTGAATCTAATGAATAACGGGCATTGAGTGAATTTTTGGAAACCCCCAAATTTTTTCCACCACCGTTCTGGCTACCAGGGGGCATAGAGCTGATGGGACCCAACCTTGGGATTGTATTTTTTTTTTGATTCAACATGGATAGAAAATATCAAATTAACGTATACTATATACACTCCTTCCCAACCAAAGGTTAAAAAGTCTGCGGGCCCCAAGCGGGAAAGGAAAAAAACACAGTGTATTTAAGTCCCATAAATACCTACAACCTCCCCCCCCCAGACATGTTGTAAATCCTTTTTCTAAATGAACAAGGGACACGCCATATATCTGACAATCACAACCCAAAAACCCAAGATTGCCCGCACTCAATTAATGCAAAAAAAATTATTTTTATTTCAATCCCATCCGCATGTATAAAAAGGATATAGGGGACTTTTACATATAGACGTTTCGGGCAAAAGACCCTTTTCAAACAGTCACTTGAAATATAAACTAAGCAAAAAATAAATGTGCCATTATTACATGTGAAGAAAAACAAAGACATATATACATATTTACAAATAATTTCAATTAAATCCTTCTGCAAATTCTCTAATAGATCCATAAGATTTTTTGTGCCAAAAAAAAAGTTTTCCATGTAATTACAAGTATACATTTTAGGTGATCTCAAAAAGTATAGAAAAACGAAAGAAAAATAATAATACATGAAAAAATCCAAAAAAGGGAAAACAAACATTTCCCCGTATATAAAATAGAAAAAACCAACAACTTGTCCCCATTTGGTGAACCTAGCTGTATCCCTATTAAACCCTTTTAGAAAACTTACAAGTTTAGGCAAAGAGAATGAGTAAACGGGCCGAGCCCCCGTATGGAAAGGGGCCCTCTGGGTAATGAAAAGAGAACGGTATAAATAAGGGGCTGTGTGCGGCGCGCCGCTGAAACGGAAATCTCATGACGTTGCTTCCCCTTGCTAGAATCATGGGAAAGTAATCAGAGAGTGACCGTGGGAACCCCCGCATGCGCATGGCGCCGCGGGCGTGTCGGGATTAATGAGGAAATTGAAAGAAAAGGGAAAAGGGTAAAAAAGAAAAAAGTGTGACAAAAAAAATGGAAGAGAGGAGAAAGATAAAAACCAAAGGGGGGGGGACAAGATGAAGAAGAAGGGGAAAAAAAGGGTAATTGAATGGGGAAAAAGAATGAAGGGTTTTATGAGTAAAAAATAAAAAAAAATTAGATGATAAAGGGAAGGAAAAAAAAAGGGAAAGGGAAAACACGGGTAATTTTTGTAAAGAAAAAGGGGGAAAAAAGAAAAGGGGGGAAAGGTTTAATACATCAGTATTTAAAATGGGGAAAAAAGACAGATTGTGTAGGGTCGACACTATGCGTTTATTCCTCATCAAGAGGACTTATTTTAACGCATTTTTTAAAAAGGGGCCCAAAGACAGCTTCTAAAATCAGAAGGTTATTTCCCATCGGTGGGGTTCACTAAAAGGGCAGTGCAAGAGTAATGTCCCCATTTTTTAAACCCTGTGTCCCGAAAGGGAAAACGGGAAAAATCATGGTTGAAGAAAATTTTAATTCAGGTCTTCCGATTTAACCATTAAAAAATTTGTTTAATGAATCAAACCCCGTCCCAAATGCAGAAAACTCATAATGTAAAACCCTTCCACACTTTGAATGAGGCAAAAGAGGGTCATTCTGGAAATGTATTGCGTTTGAAATATGCCCTTTGCATTTGCATAAGGGGGGCCATATTTTGACCCCCCTAGCTTTACTTTTTATTTGTGCAAAAAAAGAAACCTAAACATGAAAAGTATTTTCTAAAACCCAAATTTAAATAATTCCATCAAAAATCAGATTTTATTTCCCCAGACATTTGAGAAAAACCCAAAAAAAATAAAAAAGTTTTTTTTTCCCTAGTGTTTTTGGCTAACAAACTGCATACCTAATGACTAATAAGCTGTGTTTTGGAATTTTACCCGGATTTTTTAAAACGGTTAGAAAAATGGCCCGAAAATTGTAGATACGAGGATTTTTCTGTACAAAGGGGGGTTTTGAATTTTTTTTTAAGATATTGGGGGATTTGGGGAAATATTGAGTCACTTTATGCTAAAAGGCCTGCCCGGGGGTTTTTTCCAAGCATTTATGAAATTTTTGGAAGTGTAAAAAACACCGGGGAATAGAATGGTCCATTTTTAGGGAAACAAAGGGGGATCTTCTATGACCCTTTAGCAATATCGATTAATTTTGTCTGAAACTTTTCTTGATCCTAAAAAAAGGTCAAAAAACCAATGGGGGTTTTGTAGTGGTGTCAGTTAACTGTCTTAGATCAAATTCGATAGTTCCCTTTTTTCCATAACCACTATTGACCCCCCTTTATCAGCAGGGTTTTTAAAATAATTGGATTTATCTTTTTGGGACTTTAAAGGGGGATATTTCATAGGGGGTTTAAATTTTTTTTGTACCCTTTTCTTCCCCCTTCCCGGTGAGGTAGGTACTAGTCCTTTGGAAAAATAGAGAATATAAAGTTCAAAAGGGGGGTACTTTTTTTGGGGGGTGAATTGACTCTTCTTAGTATCCCAGGAGAATCGAAAACAATTAAATTTTCCTTGGGGGCTGAGGGGCTATAGCAAAAAAGTTTTACCCCCGGCATACCGCCTCAAAGATATAAAAAACCCATTTAAAGGACGCAGAACTACCCCAGCTCGGGCTCAAAAGTGAAAGAGGCACGTGAAGTACAGGGTACTTCTTTTTTTTATCCAAACAAAGAAGGTTAAAAGCGGAAGAGCATACTGGGGGGGGGGCAGAGGGCGTGCAAACCTTTTGCAAATATAAACAACCAGGGGAGACTGTGAGTTTTTGTTTGATTAAAAATAATTTAGTTTTTAAATATTTTACACGTTATGACCCCTATAAATAACTGTTTACAAAAAGGGTTTTTCTTTCTGCCCACCCCCTTTTTTTGATAACTTAGATTACAACAGGAACTTCACTGTTCTTTAGACCCTGGTCAAAGCTCATTTTTTCGAATCACCACAGCACGGTAACCCCAAACCCTTTCCCCTTTTTCATTAAAAACCGGGACTACTAAGAAGACATTAAGCCCTCCCCAAAAAACGTCCACCCTTGAACTTACATCTCTATTGCCCAAAAAGACTGGATACCTCCCTCACCGAGTGGGGAAAGAAAAGGGTACAAACAAATTTAACCCCTGGTAAAAATTCAGCCTTAGAAGTTTCAAAAAGATAAATCCTTTATATTAAAACCTGTAAAAAGGGGGTGCAATAGTGGTTATGGAAAAAAACTATCGAAAAGATTCAAGACGTTAATTGAATCAACTACACTCCTTTTGAGTTTTGCCCATTTTTTTAGGAAAGTTTAAGTTCAAAAATTAGATCGATCCTTTGTAAAGGAGTCATGTAGACCACCTTTGCCTTCCTAAAAATGGACCATCCTATTACCCCAGTGTTTTATACACTTCCAAAAATTCATAAATGCTTGGAGAAACCGCCGGGCAGGCCCATAGTAGCATAATGACCAATTTTCCACCAATCCCCAAAAATTGAAAAAAATTTCTAATCCCCTTGTACAACACTCCACGATCTACAAGATACAGGCCATTTTCTAACGGTCTTAAATTCACTGGATAAAATTCCAAACACAGCATTATTAGTCACTCTAGACGTATGCAGTTTGTATACGTCCATAGAACACACTAAGGGAATAGAACTGCTTCAGAGTTTTTTAGGAATTCTCAAATGTCTGAGGATGAATTGATTTCTGCATAGAATTACTTCTTTGGTATTAGAAAATAGCTATTTCTGTTTGGGATTGTTTTTGAAAATAAGATACAGCTATGGGGTAAAATTTGGGCCCCCCCTTATGCAAATCATCATGGCATATTTCGAACGTCAATACTCTCCAGAAAAACCTTTTCCCCATTAAAAAGGTGGAAGGGGTAATTTGTAATGTTTTTTTTTTTTGGGGACGGGAGTTATTCTTACACAATTTATTAATTTAAAATTCGGTAAGCCCTGAATTAAAATTTATTTCAACACATGATTGTTCCCTTACCTTCCTGAACAATGGTTAAAAAAAATGAGGACGTACTCTTAGCACTGACCTTTATTGAAGCCCACCGATGGGAAAACCCTTCTCGACTTTAGAAGCTGTCATCCGGCCATTTTAAAAAAGCGTTACCTAAGTTCAATGATGGGGGGTTCAACCATGTGTCAGATCCTACACAAAGAGAGTCAAAAATGAAAAACCCCCCCATGGAGGAAAATTCCCAAATGGGGCTACCCAAAATTGGAGTCTGGACTTTTTACAAAGTACCAGTTCCAACACAAAAACCCAGTAATTTTCCATTCATCAACCATATCATCCAAAAGGGTGGTATACACAATTTTCTAAAAAAAACATTGGAATATTTTAAGGGAGACCCTACCCACTCGGAATACTTTCAAAATCCCCCCCTGATATTTTCCAAAAGGCCCAAAAATATTAAAGAAAGTATGAACCCGACTTGGATCCACAAAAGACCACTTTTCAGTTACTATAACTTCACCAAAAGGGGGGTCATTCCCTTGTTTAAAATGCGCATTGCCAGTGCAATCAAGGGCAACTTTACTCACATCCAAACAGGGAGGAAGTTTGAATAGGGGTCCTCTACCTGTGATACCCTATGTGGTTTACGCCTTAAAATGCCCCTGCGGATTGTTATACTAGGGGGACAGTCCAAGAATAAAGACCGGGCTCCGAGCCATAAGTCTTCTATAAAAAGCAACAAAAATTTGGTTACCTGCCCAATCACTTTAAGGAAGAGGACATAGATCTCGCATTTCATTCCAGATCCTGAACAGATTAAAAAACCTAGAAAAAGGTTGGAACCACAGATTACTTTAAAAAAAGGGATTTTTTGGATCTTTAAATTAACACATTCACCCATGGTTTTAAAAAGGGAAAGTGACTTTTATTTCTTTAGTTTGTATTCCATTTTCCACCCCTTGTTTTTCTTCTTCCCCCCACAACGTTAAACAGACTTACACGGGTGGAAAAAACAATGACCTGTTCTATTTCCCTTTCCCTACAATTTCTCTTTTCCCCTTTCCTTTGTGTTTCCTTTTTTTTACTAAATATTGTCTTAATTTTTTTTCTTTTTCCTTTTTTTTTTTCTTTATTTTCCTGTCACTTTTCTCATTTCTCCCATCGTCTTTTCCCTATTTTATCACTGTGTATTAACTTTCCCCCCCTTTTTTTTCCTTTTTTCTTTCAAAAAATTACCCGTGTTTCCCTTCCCCTTTTTTTCCTTCCCCATTATCGTCTACATTCTCTTATTTTTACTCATAACCATTCTTCTTTCCCATATAATTACCATTTATTACCTCTTCTTTTCTCATCTCTGCCCTCCCTTTATATACTTCTTCCCCCCTTTCCATTTTTATTTGCACACTTATTCTTTGTTTCCAATTTTTCCCTTTTCTTTCATTTCCTCTATTAATCCCGACAGTCCGCGGCCCGCGAAACGGGTGCCACATCACTCTCTGATACAATTCCCCTGATTCCAAAACAAGCAAAGTCATCGAGATTTCCGTTTTCCCCGGCGGCGAAACCCCGACCTATTTATACCCCTTTCTTTTTATTACACCAACGGCTCCTTCCATACTGGGCGCGGCCCGTTTAATCATTTTCTTTGCCTCAAACTTGGAATCTTTTTTAAAAGGGTTTTAATAGGATCGCTAGGTTCATCCTAAATGGAGCAATTTTTTGGTTTTTTCTACTTTTATAACCCGGGTTGTTTGATTTCTTCTTTGGAATTCACTGTAATATATTTTTCATTTTTTTTCTATACATTTTTTGAGATCCTACTAAAATTAACTTGTAATTACTGGAAAACTATTTTTGGCACATAAAAACTATATGGATCTATTAGAGAATTTGCGAAGTTTAAATTTTAAAATTATTTGTAAATTTTATTTTGAACTTCTTTTTGTTCCTCACAGAATTTAGGGCACTTTAAAATTTCTTTCTTATTTTTTATATTCACATGCCCTGTTTGAAAAAGGTCTTTTTACCAAAAACGTCATATAGAAAAAGCACCTATATCCATTATCATGCGGGCCTGGGGATTGAAATAAAATAATATTTTGCATCAATTGAGTGCGGTCAATCTTGATTTTTGGCTATATAGGGTGAAACTCCCCCTACAAACCGCACCATAAAAAACGCAAAAGCAGCGAGAGTCCTTCCCTTCTTTCTTTTTGACAACACAAGACATTCTAAGGAACACAAACCATAATCCCTGCAGGAAGTCAGGAACTGGAGGCTAATCCCTACCTTCAGGGACATGGAATGATGTTTCAACCAGGTCTTGGTTCCCCCCAAGGCAATGTGACCTGTCCCCAAGGCTATTGACTTTTGGGGCAAAAAGACACCTACTGGAAAGTAACTCTCAAGGATTTTTTTTAACGATAAGAACAGCGCTGATTGGGTTTAAGTGAGTTTATGGAGGTGTTTTCCCGGGGGGGGCAATGGATGGGCGATGTGTGTCGGTGTTCTGTATAAAAGATAATGCACCCAAAATTTGTTGGGTCTTTCCCACCTTTCTTTCCTGCCCCCCTTTCCCACCCCCGTCCCCTTAGATACTTCCATATATATATATATATAAAATTAAAATTATATAAATATATATATATATATATATATATATATATATTAAATATATATATATATATATATAATATATATATATATAATTAAAAATTTTATATTATCCTTTTAATAAATAGAGAGGGGGGAATGATTCTAAAGAAGTGAAAATTTTGTTTAGAATTTCAGGAAAAATTTTGGTTTAACAATCGAAGTTTTGGGGAAATTCGGTGAACGAAGGTGCTTTGATGATAAAAAAGGCTGCGAGCACATGCGTTACATGGGCAAAGAAATCGGGAGGAAAGGGCAAACCTGCATGACATGTCAGAGATTTAAACCAATCGAGACCGCGGGATTCTGTGACGTCACCGGGACTATAAAGTCCGGGCGCGACGCTGGGGGTCACACCCTCTCAGTACTGATCAGGAAAAGGGGGCGGGCCCGCTGATTGTTTCTGAAAACGTTTTTTTAACAGCGATTTTTGGCGTGTCTCAGCTTTTCTCAGAGACTGCTTCTCTTAACGTTTCATTTCTGATTTTTTGGGTATTGGATCTGACCGTCCAGTGTGCGTCCACTGCAGCTGCATATACATTCAATATCCAAGTGGGATCTAAGCCAGTTCCTGTTGTATTCCATTAAAAGAAACAGCGTTTTTACAATACAAATACCACTACATTTTTGGCTGGCTCAATTCTTTGGCGCAATTTACATCCAGGGTTAATTGAAGGCTTGTTATTTCATCTGTATGTGACTCCAAGAAACCGTCATTTTCAACGCCAAAATATATATCATTTTTCCGTGTAGCATAATTCACCAAAAAAGGGCGAAGGTTAATTAACAATTTTTAATCTCTTGTTGGTAGCGTAAATAACACCGCATTGTAACACGCAACAAAGCTAGTAGTTGGTGTGGCTCAATTCTTTGGCGCAATTTACATCCAGGTTACATTAAGACTTGTTTTTCACGCTGTGTGATCCCAAGAAACCGTCATTTTCAACACCAAATATAACATTTTTCCTGTAGCATAATTCACAAGCAAAGGTTAATTACAATTTTATCTCTTGTTGTGTAGCTTAAAAAAATACGCCATTGTAAAACGCTTACAAAGCTACTAGTTTGTGGTTGCTCAATTCTTTGCGCAATTTACATCCAGGGTTATTAAGCCGTTGTTCTGCAGTTTGTACTCAGTAAAAGAAAACTTGTGATTTTCACCGCCACAGAAGAAATTCTGTCTAGCATATTCATATCCGAAGGTTAATTAAGCTGTTTTGTGCTTTTTATATTCAGTCAAATAACACAGAGGTTTTTAACGGCACATACAAGTCTATTTTCCTGCCCATTTGTGAGGGAGCACAATTTATATCCAAGGTTACCAAGAGCTTGTTACTGGTTCATTGGGCGTCAAATACAGGGTGTGTCATTTAGCATATACAGATATCTTCATCAACAGTGGACTGTACATTTTAGAACAAACATTATGTCAGACGAGAGGTGTGCAGGCTCTTCACCTGCGAGTGGGCAAGAGGCACAAACATTCCGGCCCAGTCGCAGCACAGCAAGGGGACGTCGCAGCAGGGGTCACTCGGTGAGTCCCACAACTGCCCGCTGCATCAGCGGCTGTGTACTGACTAGCAACCCAATGGTATCTTGATTGTTGACTAGGTCTTCCACTTCTCCCAGATGACATCTGACAACCCCAGCCAAGAAGTCGGTGCGAACCTCAGACAACAAAGGGAGGGGGGGGGGGGGAAAGGAAAAAAAAAAAAGGAAAAAAAAAGGTAATTGAAGGGCTTCAGGTGTTGGCATGGGCCCGGGAGCGGGTCAGAGGCCCTCACCTTCCTCAACCCGCCTCTGTCCCATCCGGTTCCCCCCTCAGGGCCCAGAGATCTACTATGTGGCCTGGCTCAGCGACACTATACAGCGAGGATGAACATTTGAGGAGGGCAGTCAGCAGCTACTTGGCAGCAAAGAAATGGGGCCAATATCCCCTGCCTTCTTGCAGTAGCGCAAAGTATAGATTTGGAGAGTGGCATGGGAGGTCATTTATGTGAGGGAGGTCAGCCTCTGCATACCAAGAACCGGTGATTGAAGGACAGCAGTGACAATGAAACACAAATAGATGATGATGATAGCCTGAATGCACTTGGGACCGGGTGAGGCAAGGGCTTCATCATCGTCAGGAGAAGAGGCGTCAGCATGCGAGTCATGCACGGCGCAGCCAGCAAGGGTGGTTGTTGGCGCGTGAGTCAGCGATGATAGCGAGCATGTGTGAGGTCGGGAGCCAAGCGGCCACGGGTAAAAAACCCGCTTCGCAGGTCCCAAGAAAGAAGCTGCACAGTCTCAGCGAGGGCAGCGGCGGCAGTAGTCACTCAGTGCGAGCGATGGCGTAAAATCCGATACTCGTCGGTGTGGACAGTTCTTTGCTAAGACACTGGAGGAGGCGGATATGGGTATATGTAGAAGTCTGGTAAGCAGAAGTGAAGCGAGGCCAGGAGCTAACGTTGGCACCACGGCCCTTGGCGTCAACACATGCAGCGTCACCATCCGTGGCCCTGGCGAAAACGTGCCTCAATGTGGTTGGTCCATCCTGCCGACCGCAGCAACAGCAGCAGCAGCAGCGCCCGTGGCATAAAATCGCATGCATTGCAGCCCATCAAGGCTCGACCCACCTCTTGCAGAATGGGGCTGTTTTCTCGTTTGGACATCATCTCCGACCCAGATGCTCCTGCTCCTCGCTACTCTTGGCGCCAGCATCGTTCGATTGAGGCGATGCAAAGAACACATATGAGTCCAGCGTCCAACACCTAAGGTCAGCACTGACCAGCTCCTTCCAAGTGTTTGTGTACTTGCAGTCCCCCTCCTTTACAAATGGTGGACTCAGGCTCCGTTCAGATAACTAATGGGCTTGTGCCGAGCGAGATGGAGAGTTCCAACCGTAAATTCTTTTCCAAAAAGGCAGTACAGCCACTTCATAAAATATGTAGAAAGAAGGTGGGCCAGTCCTTGAGCTATCGGTGTGGTTCCAAGGTAAGCGCTGACGATCGGAGCTGATTACTACGGTCAGGGCCAGTACAGTCATACGGCCCACTGTGGTGAATGGTGCTTCCAGCCATCAGGCACACCAACAACTTGGACAGGAGACGCACTTTCTCCTCCACGTTGTCAAACTGCGGCTCCGTGCGCCAGATATTTCCGTCTCTCCAGCCTCCAGCCACCAGGTCTCAGCTCCACAAGTACTGGCTCCATCATACCACATTTGAGGGCACAGCGGTGGTAGTCACGCATTTCACACCCTGGCTTGCCTCGGCGAACGAAGTCACACAGGGAGAACTGCTCCGCGTTCATGCAGCAAGAAATCGATGTGTGGCTTTCTCCCGTCTCAACTGCAAATGGGAACCAAGGGTGATTGACAATGGAAGGAACATGGTGTCCACGCTGCATCCGAGGAGGGATGGTCCTTGTGACCTGCATGGCGCACGTGTTCAATCTGTTGTGAAAAGGTTCCTGATGTCTCCACCGACTCTTCAGAACATTCTGAAAATGCCAGAAACTGTGCATTGCACTTTATCCGTTTTTTTTTCGTACACAGCCAGGGAACACCCTCCTCGAGTGCAGCGGCACGAACGGTCTCCCCAACACACTCTGATATGCGATGTTTTCCGACCCGTTGGAATTCCAGCCTGCAATGATGACCGACTGTATGAACAGAGAAAGTCCATTAACGATTTTTTGATGATCCAGGCAGACAGAAGTACTCCCCTGTGAACTTTGATGTCACCAGTGGCAGCTCAATGCTGACACCTCCGTTGTTTGGGCCATTCGAGGGAGCACGTTATTTTGTCAGTCGTCAGAATACGGGATGAATAACTCATTCCACTGCCTTTCATGTCCTGGAACAGTATTCTAAAAATCTGTCTGGGGCAGGGGACTGTGAGACGTGGGCGACTACATCTCTGGCCACATGAGTCCGTGGGGACTGAAATGGAGGAGGAGTAGGAGGAGGACATTGGAGCAGAGCATTGTCTGGTGAAATGAGTGATTTTCTACCCAGCGTACAAGAGAGGAGGAGCAGGAGCAGCTGAAGGAGCTAGATGGAGATGAGGAAGACGATGCAGAAGACCCGCATGCACCGTGGCAGTATACAGTGGATATGGAGGCAGAAGCCCCTCGGAGTCACTTGTGCAGATGGCCCGCAGCATGCGATTTTGCCTGGCTAGTGACAGCCGAAAAGTCAGCATCCGGCAGAGGGATGACTTCTGGCTCTCCCCCTATTGGAACCCTCGCTAACCGGTCCAAAATGGAGCCTTTTTTCCCAACTTATTGAAGGGAGGACAAACTCAAATAACTATAGGGAAAAAAAAAAAAATCCTCCTTAGTCGTTCCGCTGCCCATGTGCGGCATCGTCCCTCCTCTGACAGGTCTACCGTGGAGTTTCTTCAAGTGCTCACGTACAACTGCCGGCGGCCCTGCCGGGGGAAGGTGGGGGGGTCGGAGCAGTACAATCTCATCAGCAGCAAACCTAAGTCTGAGTCACTGATGCGGCAGCTTCCTTCACGCCGCCTAGTGAGGAGGGCATCGCCAGCAGCCCAGCAGCAGCAGCAGCAGGAGCATACCCTGAACCAACAGTGGTGGCCTACTTGAAAGCACTCTGCCCACCCCAGTTAGAAAATCCGCTGGACTACTGGGCAGCCAAAACGGGAATGTGTGGCCGCAACTTGACCGAGTTGCAGTGGAGAAGCAGTCCTGCCCAGCCAGTAGTGTGGCATCAGAGCATTGTCAGTGCGGGCGGGGGCCATCGTTACCAAGGAGAACCCCTTGTCCACGAAGTAAAATGTGTAAACCGCGATCGACTGACCTTTGTCAAGATGAACAGGCGTGATCGGCCAGATTTTCCACACACCAATGCTTAGGCCGTCAGACTACATCAGCCATGACGCCTCACTCAAACTGTGGAGAAATAGAGTCTGGGTTCAAACTAACAATGGCCTCAGCCACTAATCTGTGAATGCCTTGCCCACCCGCCTGGATGCCACACATCTGCTGACAGTTTCTTCATCCTGCCACCACCAATCTTTACCAGGGACTGGTGTGATTGGCCACACACTTCGGCGCTCCACACTCTGTCATTGTGCCACTGTCTGACCTCAAGCTGCTGCTGTGGCGCTGGCGAGATTGTCCACCACTGTGTCATTGTGGCCCTCTCTGACCTCATGCTGTTGCTCCTGCCGCCGCCCCCCTCCACTCTTGTAATTGTCCCACTCTGGGGCCCTTTCCTTTTTTTTTCCCACCTCCAAATGTCATTGTGCCACTTCTGCCCTCTGGCTGTGTGGCGCTGCGTGCCCTCCAAAACGTGTCATTGTGTCACTGTCTGACCCGGCTGCTGCTGTGGCTGCTCCCGTGACCTACACATGGTCATTGTCCCACTCTGGGGCCCCTACTCCTTTTTTTGCCCCCCCTCCAGAAGTCTTTCCACTGTTGACCTCATGCTGCTGCTTGGCTGTTGCCGTGACCTACACACTCTGTTATTGTCCATGTCGACCTCATGCTGCTGCTGTGGCTGCCCCCGGTGACCAGACACTGTTCATTGTGCCCTTGTGGCCTATTCCTTTTTTTGCCACCTCCAAAAATGCATTGTGCCACTGTCTGCCTCATGTGGTGGCTAGCGCCGTCACCCCACCTCTGTCACTGATGTTCCACCTGAGCCCTCGGTTTTTTTTTCAGCTGTGCTGGAACTTTATCGGCTACATTCCCCCTTCTTTTTTTGGGTCATTTTTTGCCCTCTAAGGCCCCCCAAAATTTTTGAGTAAACGATTCTAAGGAGCGGCGGAGTCATGTGCGTTTCATACAAAAACCCAACATTGTATGAAACCAAACCAACCCCCTCTCTTTATTTAAGCATGGCACAACGTTCTACAGCACCTGCGGGCTCTGTGCAGCCTGAAATAGCTGTTTTTTAACGGTTTGTGCCGAAGAAATTTGGAAGAAGTTTTTTTTTGCCCGAAAAATTTCGGCAAAGAAAACGAAACGATTTCGGGAAATTTTCCCCCATCTCTAGTAATAAACCTTTAAGACCCAGTTGTTCTAAATTTTTTTGTAGGTACCCAAAAAAAAACCAAAAGATTCTATAGCTTCCTACTCTTTTTGGGGGGGCTAAAAAGCGATTTATTATCCTGACCAAAGGCAATTTGTAGGCCTAGAGGGGACAATGTTTGACCTATTCCTTTCTTGTCCCCTAGTGTTTGGAGCTCATCTTTATATCAACTCAGCCATTTGGCTTTTAATAGTCAAAATACTGTACTTGCATTTTTTTTCTGTTTTGTTTGACAAAACGATTATTTTTTTCTTTTTTCTAAACCCAAATTTTAAACCCCCTATCCCCAAAATATGGGTTAGGGGGTTTTTCAGGTGTTTTTAGGGGTTTAATTTACCATTCTCTGGCACCAGTCTGGATTGTATTCCAACATACGTCTCCTGTCTAACATCACTTCCCCGACACTTCCAACACACAAATGTGATTTGGGAAATTTTCTGACAGCGCCCGGAGCCCCGTTGGACCTTCATGCCAAAGGAAAAGAAAGCTGAAACCTTTTAAAAACCCCGACCTAACTTGAAGTTGGGACATTTTTTTTGGCCCAAATTTTTGCCCCAATTAGATTAGGAGACCTAGTTGATACATGGATTCGGCCAAAATTTGACTTTGAGACGAACTGAAGACAAAAAGTCAAACCCCTAAGACGGGCTGATTTCCTGGATCAAAAGTTCAGCCCCCTCAACAACAGAAACAATGTTTTTCTGCAGCGCCACCACTACCCTGATCAAGTGCACCCCCTTGAAAGGGTTGAAATATGACTAAGAATTTTTCCCAAAAGTTAATCCAAGAGTACCCCTCTTCATAAGCTGTTTTTAGTACCTTTTTTTTTGAGGAATTTAAACCTTCACACACATTTTTCTGTCAAACCTTTAATCTATATAAAATTTTCTTTTTGCATGTGTAGTTTTTTCAGTTTTTATAGGGAAAAATGCAGTGGTAGGTTTTCCCGTCGGGTCACCTTTATCGGAATAGTGCTTCCCTTTTTTTGGGAGCTTAGTCCCTTTGTTAGGTTAAGATTAGGGTTAATGGGCCAGTCTCTTTTCATTGTTTACATTAAAATTTTTATTTTATAGGGGATGGTTTTAAAGAAATTTTTTAAAAAATTATCAGCTTTAATATTCTGTCACATTGGCCGCTGAACCCCCTCTGGGGTGTGGAATGTCATACGCTTCTGCCGTTCTGCCTGCATCACCTCTCCCCCCTTGCCCAATTACTTCTTAGTTTCCCCCGGTGGTGAAGCGTACCCATCTTGGGCGCGGGCTGGCTCTTTCAGGTTTTAAAAGGGCCAGTAAACTCTTGACACTCAATCACCCCACACCCCCTTCTTTAAGGACACTTCCCCCCCGATTTTCCCTTGCAAGTTTTTTGTTTTTCACGACAGCATTACCTTGTGCCTGTGTTATTGTGTTTCCTGGGATTGACCTTTGGCTTTTTTATAACTATTCCCCGGCCACCCAAGCCCGACCTCTCTGTCTGTGATCCGTTACTCTCGCCTGCCCTCTCTCTTTCCC
>JAODAL010049306.1:0-28287 GCA_025379985.1 Phyllomedusa bahiana
CACTGCTAGAGCAGAAAAAAGAGATAAGACCCCGCAGGGGGTATGTCAACATCCCGACCACCCGGGTAGAGGAGGGAGGGGTAAGACACAGCAAAGGGGTGACATTTACCCTCCCGAAACCCTGCTAGAGGAGAGAGTAGGAGATAAAAACACAGCGGGAGTTGGGCTCAAACCAAACCCCGCCACTTTTCTATTTGCAAAAATGGGGAAAAAAAACCAAAAGCAGGGAGTGACATCACCATCCTGAACCCCCGCTAAGGAGAGAGAGGGGATAAGAACCCGCAGGGGGGAAATGACATTTACCATCCTGACCCCTGCTAGAAAAAGAGAGGAGATAACCCCGCAGGGAAATGAATCACCAAACCGGGAGGAAATCTTTTCCAAAACCTTTTACAAAACCGATGGCCCTTCTTTTTATTTCCTTTTTACCAAAAAATGATTTGGGGGCCCCCGTGGGCAGATATGGGGGAATTTTGGGGTTTGGGTTTTACGGTCCCCTTTGGCCCCGGTCATAAAGGAAATTGGATCTCTTACCATTTATTTGCTGCAAAATTTCCAGTAGAGGAAAAAGGGACCAAGGACAGAGGGATCACGGGGGAAAAATGAAAGGGGTCAGGTTTAAACTCCAAAAATTTGAGGGGGTGACCCTGCCGGAAAAATAAAAAATCAAAAAATGTTTAAACAATGAGACCCCCTGACTTTAGGAAATTCGGGGGACACCGCACCCGTCCATGGCTGGAGATGTCTCTTTCAGTACCGGGGTTTTCGTTTTTGGTTTTTTAGCCACTGACCCTGACCTTTTTCTCCCTCCCGCAAAGGGTACTTGGGGGCCCCCGGCTCATGAACCCTCCCCCACCCCAAAGGGGCCCTCTTCCACTTTTGCAGGGGTTTCATGGGGACTCTGGCTCATGACCGTCCCGACCAATGACCCCTTTTGAAAAAGCAGGTTTTCCTTTGGGGACTCCCAAACTCATGACCCGGGCATGACCAATGATTTTCACTCTGCAGGTTACATGGAGGGCCCCCCCGGAAACTCATGACCAAGGTCACTACCAATGACCCCTTTCCAAAAGCAGGCTACATGGGGGAAATCCCCAGCTTATGACCTCACTGACCCAAAGACCTCTTTTCCCTTCGGGAGGGGGGCATGGAGCTCTGAGCTCATGACCAAAAAATCACTGCCAATGGGCCCTTCTAAAATCTGCAAGTTACATGGAGACTCTGAGCTCTTTACCAGTCCAAAGGGCAAAGACCTCTTCTCACTTTTGCCCGGTTACATGGAGGGCTCCAAAAACAAAGGGCCCCGGGGGGGGGTTTTTTTAAATGCCATGAACCTCTTTTCCCCCAAAATCTGCGGGGTAAAATGGAAGACCTTGAGCTTCATTTACCCGTCACTTTACCAATGGGCCTCTTCTCAATCTGCACCTACATTGGGGGATCCCCAAGCTCATGACCATCACTGACCCAAAGAAATCTTTCCATCTGCAGGTTACATGGAGATGAGCTCATTTAAAACATGACCAATGACCCCCTTCTCACAAACGCAGTTACTGGGGACTCTGAGCTTCATGACCCGGGCACTGACCAATTACCCTCTTCTCCAAACCCGGAAAGGTACACGGAGACACAGAGTCATGAGCCCGTCACCGACCCAAAGACCCCTTTTTCACATCTGCAGGTTCATGGAAAAACTTAGCCATGACCAGTCACTGACCAATGCCCTTTTTTCTTTTTACATCTGCAGGTTAATTGGGGACTCGGCTCATTAAATCATGCCCAAGAACCCCTTCTCACATCGCAGGCTACACAAAAACACAGAGCTCATGAAACAGTCACCGGAACCCAAAGACCTTTCTCCCAAACTGCAGGGTTTCATGGAACTCCAAGCTCATGACCCAGTCACTGACCAATGACCTCCCTTTTCAAAATAGCAGGGGACAAAGGGAAATCTGAACTCCTTTACCAGTCATGCCAATGACCCTTTACCCCCCTTTCACCCACATGGGACTCCAACTCATGACCAGTCACTGACCCAAAGGGGCCCCTTTCACTTTGCCCGGTTACTTTGGGGACTGAGCTCATGACCAGGGCCGACCAATGACCTCTTCTCACATCTGCAGGTTACAAAGGGGGACTCCAGCTCAAGACCAAGGGCATGACCAATGACCTTTCTCACATTTGCAGGCACAAAGGGACTCTGGGGCTCATGACCAGCCCCCTGACCAATGACCTCTTCTCTCTTTTGCGGATACTTGGGGGGGGACTCCGACTTTTTGACCGTCATGACCAAAGACCTTTCTCACATCTGGAAAGGGTTCATGGAGAAATTTCCCAAACTCCCTGACCAGTCACTGACCAAAAGAAACCCCTTTTACTTCCTTTTTTTGGGGGACAGGGGGACTGAGCTCATGACCAGTCACTTTACCCCAATTTACCTCTTTTCACCTCCCGCACCACATGGAGACTCCAAACTCATTACCAGTTTACGACCAATGACCCTTTTTTCTCAACCCGGGAGCCCAAATGGGACTCCAAACTCATGGCCCGGGCCCCTGACCAAAAGAAAATTTTTCCCCCATTTTGCAGCCAAAATGGAGGGAAATCCAAAGGGGCCCTTACCAGGTTCCCCTGACCCTTTACCTTTCTCCATTGCAGGTTACATGGGAAGACTCATGCCCCTCCCCCGACCAATGCCTCTTCTCCATTGCAGGTTAACTTTTAGACTCTGAGCTTATACCCCGTTCCCCTGCCAATGGGTCTATTCTTTACATCGGGGGGGCTAAATGGAGGGCTCTGGCTCATGACCATCACTGACCAATGAAACCCCTTTTCAAACCTGCAGGATACATGGGGGGCTCTGACTTATGACCAGTCACTAAACCAATTTTCCCCTTTCCCTCCCGCCGGGTACAAAGGAGAAATTCCCAAACTCAAAATTTCCAGTCAATACCAATGACCCCTTTTCCATCTCAGGTTTTCATGGAGACTCTGGGGCTTATGTTTAGTCCCGGAAACCAAAGACCTCTTCTCACATCTGCAGGTTTTTCAAGGAGACCCCTTTAGCCATTAAACCCAACAAAGACCAATGGGCCTCTTCCCCACATCTGCAGGTTTACATGGAGACTCTGGCCCCAAAGGGCCAGTCATGATCAATGCCTCTTTTTCACAACCGCAGGCTAAAATTTGGGGACTCCGACTTTTGAACCCCTCAATGGCCCAAAGGGCCCTTTCTCCCCAAAACTGCGGTTTTTCCCTGGAGACCCCTAGCCATGACCAATTCACGACCCAAAGACCCCTTCTCACAAACTGCCGGGTACATGGAGACTCTGAGTCCTGACCCCGTCACTGACCAATGATCTCTTTTTCACATCTGCAGGTTCATGGAGACTCCCGGCTCCATGAACCAGTCCCCTGACCAATGAAATCCTTTTTCAAAAACCCGCCGGATACATGGGAAAATCTTTACTTTTGAAAAGTCCCCTGACCTTGCCCCTTCTCACATTGCAGGGGGGTTTCAAGGAGAAATCTGAGTCATTACCAATTTACTGACCAATGGGCCTCTTCTCCCTAGGGGGGACAAAGGAGATCGAGCTCATGACCAGGTCACTGACCAATGACCTATCTCACAACCACATGGCCAAAAAAATGGGAAAACTCCGAGCTTATGACCCAGTCCCCTTAAACCCAAAGACCTCTTTTCACATCTGGGGGCTACATGGAACCCAAACTTAGACCAGTCATGACCAAAGGGCTTCTTCTCCCCCCCTGCAGTTTTCAAAGGAGAATCTGAGCTCATGACCCCTCACTGACCAATGACCCCCCTTTTTTCACATTGCAGGATACATGGGGGTCTGGCTCATGACCCCGTCACTGACCAATGGGTCTCCTTTTCCCCAACTGCAGGGTACATGGAGACTCGAGCTCATTAACCCGTTTTATTTACCAATGTCCCCCTTTCAAATCTGGGGGTACCGGAGGCTCCAAAACTCATGACCCGTCAAATGACCAAAGACCTCTTCTCTCATCTTAGGTTTCTTGGAGATCTAGAACTCATGACCCGTTTACTGAAACCAAAGTTTCCCCTTTTCACATCTGCAGGTTTTCATGGGGGACTCTGACTCAAAAGACCAGCTCGACCAAAGGGCCCCTTTTCCCCAAACCCGGGAGCTACTTGGGGACTTGGCTCCCTAACCATTAAATTTTACCAACGACCCCTTCTCACATCTGCGGGTACATTTAGACTCTTTAGCTCAGACCGCAAATGACCCTGTATTCTACTCACCTTTTTGCCCCCAGAAGGACGAGTTCCCAGTCCCTTTTTGGGCATGTTGCCCATTTCCCGGGGGGCAGAAAAACATCCCGGTGTCATCGGTGGTTTACGGAAGGGAGTATGAGGGTGTTGGGGTTTTATGGTTTATTTTGTGCTGTTCTTCATAGACGGGGCAGGGGGCGTATTGTTCAATTCCAAAGAAAATGCAGAATCCCGGGTTTCAAAAAATTTTCCTCACCTTACGGACCTTTATGGCGCTTGGGCCCCCGGGGTGGGAAAACGAAGGGGGGGGGCTGGGCTATGGTTTGCCACTTTGATTCCCTGGGGAAAAAAAACAAACCGGACTTGGAAAGTATAATAGAACACTTTATTTTCTTTCAGTAATAAAAAACTAAAATCATTTAAAACCCCATACATTTTTCTAAATTTTTATGTGAAAACATTGAGGTTATGGCACTTTGATACAATGTATAGTAGTCAGTGTAAAGCTTGGATAACAGTTTAAATTTGATGTGCCCTCAAAAAAAACACAACAAAAAGACAAATCGCTGGCAAAAAAAAGTAGGGAAAAAACCCCTAAAATGACAATGGGGCAAATTGTGCCCAAAGTGTCAATAAACCCTTTTGGCCACCTTTAAAATTTTCCCGCACTCCTTTTAAATCTCTTGGGGCCCGGGGGGTCACTAGAGCTTCACCCGGGGGTGCAGCCATGGAATCCTCTTCCATCCTTTAAGAGGGCAAACCTAGCTGGTGGGGGTGTTAAAAGGGGCCCCTTGGGGTCCTCAACCTCCCGTTTAGAAGACCCACAGATGCCCTTTGGGGGTTTGGTTTTGGAAATTTCTTTGCCAATCCAGCACCTTTACCCTCAGTCTCTTTAGCAAGGCAGTGGTGGTTTTGGGGTGTTTGGGGTTGTTTTTTTGGATACTACCCTGTGGCCCAGAAGTGGGGAATCTGCTCAAAATTCAGTATGTCCCCAGTGCATGTTTGGGAATTAGGTTTTCCCCCCAATGAATTGTAGCTCCCCCCAAAAACCAGCCGCAGCATGCATCCCCAAAACCCTGAAAACCTCCCCCCACCATGCCTTGACTGGGGAGGCAGAAAAAATTTGTCTTTGTCCTCCTCACCCCGGTTGCCACCCAAAGCTTGAAAACTTCTGAAACCAATAATTTATCTTGGGCTCATCAGAGACAGGACATGGTTCCGTAACCTGTCCCTTAATCTGTTGCCTTCCTCAACTGTTTGCGGGGTTTCTTGTGCATCATCGTTAGAAGGGTTCTTTTACAAAAGCCTGCAGACCCATGCAGTGTGCGGGGTATGGTCTAGCACTGAAGGCTGACCCCCCACCCCGGGAAACCCCAAAAGCAATGCTGGCAGCTCTCATCTCGAATTTTACGTGACATTTGCACCGTCTTCTTTTGGCGACTATGGGGGCTTTTTGATTTAACTGTATGGGGTTTTGGCCCCCCCGCTGCAGCTCAGTGTCAGGGGGTTTCCCCCCATGTTCAGCTCAGTGTCAGGTGTTTGGCCCCATGTTGCAGCTCTTCAGGTGCCCGGCATTTCTATAGCCTCGGCCATCATTATGTAGAGCAACAATTATTTTTTTCAGCTCCTCAGATAGTTCTTTGCCCTTAGGCGCCATGTTGGGCTTCCAGCGATGAATATGAGTTACATACTGGTCACATGACACTGGGGAGGGAAAATGACAAACTGGATGTAACTGAGTTATTTTGAGGGCACCACATTTACACAGTCATACAAGCTGTAAACCAACTACATTACATTGTATCAAAGTGTCAGAACTTCAGTGTTGTCCCAGGAAAAGTTAGAATACAATATCTACAAAAATGTGAAGGGTGTCCTGACTTCTGTGAGATACTGTATGTAATGTTTGGCTGATAGGAGTAGTAGTCATTGAATTATTTATTAATGCAATTTTTATGATCATAATAATAAAATATGGAGCAGCGGTTGATAACTGGAGGTAATCACAATATAATGGACCCCGCTCTCCAGGCTATCAGACAATAAGACCCCAGTATATGACTATCTCAAAATTGCAGGATACATGGAGACTCTGAGCTCATGACCAGTCACTGACCAATGACCTCTTCTCACATCCCGCAGGTTAATGGACTCTGAGCTCATGACCAGTCACTGACCAATGAAACCTCTTCTCACATCTGCAGGATACATGAAAACTCTGAGCTCATGACCAGTTCACTGACCAATGACCTCTTCTCACATCTGCAGGTTTACTGGAGATCTGAGCTCATGACCTATCACTGACCAATGACCTCTTCTCACATCTGCAGGCTACATGGAGACTCTGAGTCAGACCAGTCAGACCAATGACCTCTTTTCAAAAGGCAGGCTACTGGGGACACGGTCATGACCGTCACTGACCAATGACCTCTTTACATCTGCGGTTACAGGGAGATTTGAGCTCATCCCTTTTCATGCCCATTCCCTTTCTCACTCTGGGGTTTAAAATGGAGATTGAGCTTACCAGTCACTGACCAATGACCTTTCTCACATCTGCAGGATACATGGAGACTGACTCATAACCAGTCACTGCCCAAATGACCTCTTTCACATCTGCAGGTACAGGAACTCTAAAGCTCATGACAGCCCCTGACCAATGCCCCTTTTCTCACATCTGAGGTAATGGAGATTGGTCATGCCAGTCACTGCCCAATGACCTCTTCTCAATTTAGGCTACGGGAGATTTGGGGCTCATGACCAGTCATGACCAATGCCCTCTTCTCAATTGGGGTTACATGGAGCTCTGAGCTCATGACCAGTCACGACCATGACCTCCTCTCACCTCGCGGTTCTTTAGAGCTCCAAGCTCATGACCATCACTGACCAATGCCCTCTTCTCACTCTGCAGGCTACATGGAGATTTTCCCGATCATGCCCAGTCACTGCCAAATGACTCTTCTCACATCTGCAGGTTACATGGAGACTCTGAGCTCATGACTAGTCATGACCAATGACCCTTTCTCACATCTGTAGGCTACATGGAGACTCTGAGCTCTGACCAGTCACTGACCATGACCTCTTCTCACATCTGCAGGCTACATAGGGACTCCGAGCTCATGACCAGTCACTGACCAATGACCTCTTCTCACATCTGCAGGTTACATGGAGACTCTGAGCTCATGACCAGTCACTGACCAATGACCTCCTCTCACCTCTGCAGGTTACATAGAGACTCCCAGCTCATGACCCGTCACTGACCAATGACCTCTTCTCACAAATGCGGGCTCCATGGAGACTCCCAAACTCATGACCAGTCACTGACCAATGACCTCTTCTCACCTTGAACCAGAAGATGAGTCCCATTCCCTTGGTGGACCTGTAGCTTGTAGTCTAAAATGGTGCAGACATAAATCCCGGTGTCATCGGTGGTGATGGAGGAGATGATGAGGGAGTTGGACATGATGGTAACTCTTGTACTATTAACAATCTTAGCTTGGGAGTTTTTCAGCTTCCATGTATATCCGAATATCTGAAGGTTCTCAAGGTCACTCACTTCACAGGACAGTACAGCGCTCTGACCCTCTGATGTATACAGAACAGGGGGGGTTCTGGACAATGGTCACTGCAGATGTTCCTGTGGAGACAAAACAGAAGTTATACCTGGGGGTATTTAGCTTCTTCAGTCCTAACAGGTCTTTTTTGACTACTATTCTAATTAATACAGACATGCTATTAATAAGGAAAAGTGGAAGAAGGATGAGTGGAAGCCAGACCCTCCGTCACCAAGTCCCCGAGGTAGCTGAGCACACGGAATGTGGACATAAGAAAAAGTATAAATCACACAAAACTTGGCCATAACCCATGTTTTCCATAAGTCACTCATGACATTATAGCCAAGGAACCCAGCCACTCCTCCTATATCAAGCGCTAGGATTTTCAGTATTAGGGAAACACAAAGCGGAATATTGGCCCAAATTATTATTACTGCAAGAGAGGTGACACTATGGAGCCCGGGACAACCAACAGGTTCTGATGGTAGATTCCTTACTGTAAGAGAGGTGACACTATGGAGCCCGGGACAACCAACAGGTTCTGATGGTAGATTCCTTACTGTAAGAGAGGTGACACTATGGAGCCCGGAGCCACAAGAGCTTCTGATGGTAGATTCTTTACTGTGAGAACTGAGACTATGGAGCCCGGAGCCATAAGTGGTTGTGATGGTGGATTTGTTACTGTAAGAGCAATGACACTATGGAGTCTGGGGCCACAAGAGGTTGTGATGGTGGATTCTGTATAGTAAAAGCAGTGACACTATGGAGCCCACGGCCACAAGTGGTTGTGAAGGTGGAAGGTGTAAAGAGGTGACACTATAGAGCCTGGGACCATAAGAGGTTGTTTTGGTGGATTATTTACTGTAAGAGCAGTGACACTATGGAGTCCAGAGCCACAAGAGGTTGTGATGGTGGATTCTGTATTGTAAGAGAGATGACACTATTGAACCTGGGGCCATAAAAGGTTGTGATGGGGAATTCTTTACTGTAAAAGCAGTGACAGTATGGAGTCCGGAGCAACAAGAGGTTGTGATAGAGGTTGTCACAGGTTATAGGGAGATAGAATATTGATCTAGGGATTATGCTGATGCCAGAATTAGAGTTGGGTTCTTTCCTCTTGTATGGGGGCAATTGGCTTCTGCCTCATAGGGGTTTTTGTTCTCCTCTGAATCACCACTGTAGGGTTATAAGTAGGAGTTGATGGTCCAGTGTCTTTTTCCAACCTTATCTCCTATGTTACTTGTCTTGTCTATGAATTTTCTTTTTTTCCTTCCAAACAGATCCCCTTATGACTTGTCCTACAGCGCCCCCATGTGGTTTTTGTTTTAATTGTTTTTTTACATTTTTTTTTTTTATTTATGAGACATTTGTTGTTGAAATAAATTGATGACTTTTAGGCTTTCCTAATTATTTTCAGTCATTGTATGAATCATAGGTTATTGTTTATTTGGGACACATATTTTGACTTGGTTACATTTCATTGGGATAATCCTTTGTTGGTGCATATACTAAACTAAGCACCCGCACCCCTCTCCATAAACTTGGCCTGAGTGTCCTGCCATATTGGCTTCTCCAGCTTATTACATCACATGAGGCAGTGGTTATGCATCTGCCTCAAACAACTGTCTGGACTATAAGCTGACCATGCGGCACATGTGAGCTCAATAATTTGGGAATGCTTGATTGCCGGCCTTTCTCCAGCTGAGCTTCACTTTGTGGCTGGTTGCTGTGTGTTACCAGTGGCCCCGCAGCCTGCAGGTCGAGCTGCAGGTGCAGTCGTATCCCCGCTGCCCTCCCCGCTCCGAGGACGAGTAGTGCCGCAGTCTGCATGTCGGGCCACGGGCGCACTCGTTCCACTGATAGCGAGTACTTATCTAGCCACGCTCCTGTCCTTCCATCTTCTTCTGCCTGTCGGTGCGCCTGCCCCCGCTCCTCAGGGCGCGTGCGCTGGTAATTGGTTAATTGCCGGGCGCTGACCCTATGGACCATCGTTACTTCCCTGCTGGATCTATTGTGCCTGGCACCTTAGTGAAGGCGTTCCAGAAGTGCGATCCTGTCTTGTTGTGTTTCCAACATTTCACTACTTTTCTCAATTCTGAATCTTTGCCGCCTGCCGTGACCTTCCTGCCTGTCCCTGACTACGAGTTTTGTGTCACGATTCGGTACCTTGCTGCGACTCGGCTGCTATCGCAAGCAAGTCACGTCAGGGGTCGCGACCTGGTAGGACTTCCACCGCAGCAAGCCCATCCTGACTTGCAGTGGGCTCTGGTGAATTCCGGGACCTACTTAGACTCCACTCCCTGGTGTGGGCTATATCACCACTTGCGGCGGTCCAGAGGATCCACTACTCCTGCCGTTACACTGTCTATACTGGTAGCTGAGAGATTGTGTCTTGTGAGCTTGTTGCATTCACTCCTGTTTTGATAGTTATGTGTTCCCCTTTTCTTAGAGCCCTGTTTGTTGTTAGTTCTTTGTTGCTTCTGTTTTGCCCTGTGTTAGTCTTGCAGTGTGTTGCATTTCTCTTTGGTGGCTCTGTGTTGTTAAGTTAGGGTCGAACATTGATAGATATATTGTCAGGAGTAGAATAGAGCCAGGGGGGTCTGGTGTTAGAATCAGAGCCGTCTTAACAGCATTATGGGACACCGGGCATAACACTGCGATGGGCCCTGCCCAAATAAATGACATCACACTAGGCCATGCCCCGAGCCACCCCAAGAACACTCATATTATCACACCACTTATGTCAGCCTGCATTCTACTAGATTAGTTTGCAGGGCAGGAGGCCATTGGCTCCCTTCACCACTATGCTTTTTAACTGTTTGCAAATCCTAAAATCACACAAAAAGTTAAATAAGAAAAGTAAACCAAGGGATCCAGGGTAAATTTCTTGTATTCCTGGGACATCCAGACACCACCTAGGACCCCCATACTTGTTGGGTTCCCCGGGCAATTGGACAGTGTGCCCAATGAAAAAGATGGCCCTGGTTAGAATCTGCATTTTATGGGCTATTGGTAGAGATATTCACAGTATTTGGAAAACACATAGTATACCACAACTTCTATTACTGGTAGGGATGTTGTCAGGGGTGGGATAGGGTCGGGGATAAATTATATACAGTCAATGGCACCATTAGAAAGTCCATTTTGTACCACAAAGGTAAAAGCCCTCATATGTCTATGGAGATGGAAAAATTAAAAAAAGTTGTAACTCTGGGAACGCAAGAAGAGAAAAAACAAAGAGCATAATATTATGACCGGCTATCAGGAAGGGGTTAAATGTGTAGCATTGCGCCTTGCCACCAATAGAATCTACTTCCCACCATTGGTTCCTGTTTGTTTTATATCTCTACCTCTCTGTCATCTGAGGGGATTCTGGCTTTGATTTGAGATCTGTCCTTACCCTCCCCTGTTTATTACCTTCTATCTTGTTCAGTCACAGTTGCACTCTTGGAAAGCTATATGGGTTTGGTCACTCAGTGGTTAAGCAGGGGTGGTGCTGGTACCTGTGGTGTTATCAATGAGCATGTAATAATGCCGATGGTCACAGGAGGAGCTGGCGAGCCCTGGGTGTGTATCTCTATAGTAGACTTTTGAACATAGTCAGACATTGACTTTATCAAGCACCACGTCCATCTGCTGATTTACCTTAAATATGTCGGGGGCAGGGGCACTTTGTCTTTACCATCAAGCACTAGACACAGCCTCTGGGATCATGTTCTCTGTCGTGCCCATCATGCTTGCAGCACCCAGGAGGAGTCTCTAAAAAACTTGCAGCTAAGTAACCACTGAACAGTTTACATTTTGTGTCATCGATGTGCCGGCCGCCTGCTGTTTGTTCTATCTTTGCACAATCATGTAATGTATAAGTTATCTATCATATGGAAATTGGCTGTAAGTGGTGTCAGTGTACCGTATGGCTGCCAGTATTTATGTGCAATGAAGGACACTACTGAGGATGTTTCATTGATTAACCCTCCATCTATGGGTTTAATGTGTATCATAAGCATTTGTTTCTAACCTAATGGAATAATCTCTGTGTATCTAGAATCTGGATACATTGTTACATCACATATTTGCGGAATATGTTAAGATTTTAGTGCGCTTTCACACGGTGCGTTTTTGATGCATTTTTTGTGCAGGAAGGCACAGCAATTAATGCTGTACATTGCTGCACAAAAAAAATGCATAAAAAATCACGGCAAAAAATGCGTGAAAAACACGTCAAAAATGCACCGTGTGAAAGCGCCCTTAAGTTATAAGGTTGTACTGATACTTTTTTTGTAACTTTTTTATCTTAACCTTGCAAAATTGTATTCCTACTTCAGGTAATAGTAACAACATTCACCTACATGATATTAATTCCTTACTGACACATGATGCATCCATACATCCTGGTGTCGGTAAGGTTCTATGTAATGGGATTGCTCTGCAGTCCTGCTCTATAGGAGGTGGGTGCTTATTGCAGCTTACACCCGCCAGTAACAGCAGGGAATGGAGCTGGCTCTGTTCCCTGCTCTTTAACTCCTTTGACACTGAGGGCATCTAAATGAATGAGAAATGCTCTTCCTTTTTCACTCTGATCAGCACCCCAACAGTGAGATCGCCGGGTATTGATTGGTTAACATGGCGGCTAGGAACTTTGTAAACGCTTTCATCACCGTCATGTTTCCCATTTTTCCACTTCCTGCCCCAGACAGGAAGTAGTATAACCTCCATTTTTGCTCAACCTTCTGCATTGCATAAATGGGTGCACTAACAATTTAACCCCCTAGTGACCAAGTATCCTAAGGGGGACTCAATGTTCAAGTAAATAAAAAAAAATTAAAAGCATAAAAAAATTAAAAGTTAAATTTACCCACTTTTGCCTTTTTACAAATAAAAAAATAAAATAATAAAGTGGCACATAATTGGTGTCACCGCATCCATAAAAGTCCGATCTATTACAAGATAACATCCTCTATCCCTGATTGACAGGGGAACATGGAGGGAGTTGGAAGCCCTCCTATGTTTTGGTTGCAAACTGATTTTTGGCTGCGGCTCACCTCCTTTTCGTGATACACCTGTTCCACTTGTTTGCTCCGTCTGTGCTTCCTGATTTGCTCAGATCGCTTCAGTCCACGACCTCAGGACTTCCAAACACATTCAACGATAGGAAACCAAACAAATTCCCATGATTCGATCCAGCTCAGGTACAAAAAGACGTTTCTTTATTGAGTAAAGGTAACAGAAGGTAAAAACAAACCGCTAGCGTGATGCTAACGCATTTCGGGCTTTAAACAATTTTAGCCCTTGTTCACAGCATAACATGTAGTAAGGGAATAACACAATTTATATGTTTGTGGGTGTGGCGTACCATTTCACCTTCCGATACGTCACATCCCACTAGTTAGAGATTTTTAACCCTTAAACTACTCGTATAAAATCACTCGTTAAAAACAACACGATATGTGATGAATAGTACTTTACATATAGTGCCTATTTAATAAATGTACAACAAGTCATTCCGGAAATTGAGGCCATTAGGTGCTCTGACATCTAGCTCCAAAATCCAAAAAGCTTCACGCAGCCGCACCATATGCTCCCAATCTCCACCTCTTTCTGGTTTTCTGACTTTCTCGATCACAAAAAAACTAAAAGACTTAATATTTCCTGCATGGTGCTCCACAAAATGTTTTGTGGCACCTGATAAATGTGGCTGCTGTTTTTTAATGCCTGCTACGTGTTCGTGTATACGGGTTTTAACTTTTCTTATGCTGCTTCCAACATAAGATTTGCGGCAATCTGTGCAGTGTATTAGGTACACCACGTGGTGGCTATTACAATTTATAAAATCTTTTATATTGTAGCTTTTTTTATCATCTACATCTGATTTAAAAGTAACCACTTTTTGTGTGTACTGACATACACTGCATCTATTGCCACCGCAGGGATGAAAACCTTTTTGTGATAACCAAGTTTTTAAACCAGTTCTGCTTTTGAAGTTACTTTTAGAGATTTGATTGCCTATTGTTACATTTCTTTTGGGGACGCATCTTATACCTTGATCAATAATCTTAGCCATGATTTCATCCTGTCTCAGAATATTTATGTTTTTTGTAAAAATCTTTTTGATTTGCCAAAATTCAGAACTATATGGAGTAGAAAATGTGATGCTATTTTCCCTTCTTTTTTATATTTACATTTTGGGGCCAGCAAATGATCTCGTATTTTACCTCTTGCCTTTATTTCTGCTTGTTTTATCATTTTATGTGTGTATCCTCTTTTATCAATCTTTCTGTAATTCTTGTTACTTCTTTGTCAAAATCTTCCTGTTCTGAGCATGCTCTTTTCGCTCTAATGAATTCACCTAATGGTATAGCCTTGATGGTATGCATGGAATGATGGCTACTAGCTCTAAGTATAGAGTTTCCACTAATTGGCTTACAATATAATCTAGTGATGATTTTTCCCTTTATACTGTCACCTCAAAGTTCCAAATCCAGAAAAGGCACCTGTGTCCTGTCATGATTGTATGTAAAACGTAAATTACATTCGTTGTTGTTTACATAAGTGATGAAGTCTGGTATGGACGCCACATCCCCCCCTCCCGATGATCAAAAGATCATCTATGTAGCGCCCATACCAGACCACCCTATCACTAAATGGATTATGTATGTTAAAAATAAAGTGACTCTCCCACCATGCTACAAACAAGTTTGCAATTGTGGGTGATGACCTGGCCCCCATGGGTGCTCCTGCAACTTGCAAATAATAAGCATCATCAAAAGAAAAATAATTATTTTGTAGCATAAAATCTATGCTGTCCAAAATAAACATCTGTAGATTTTCCTCATATGTGCTATGATTCTGTAAGTGATGTTGAACTGCTACTCTCACTAGGTGATGTGGTAAGTTGGAGTAGAGACTTTCTATATCCATACTTATCCAAGAAAACTCAGATATCCACTTAAAATTTCTAAAAGATCTCAAAACCGCTGAACTATCTTTCAAATACCCAGGTAACATTTGGACAATTGGCTGTAAGTATCTATCTATACAGGTACTTAAATGCTCGTTAATGCTCCCATTTCCTGATATGATAGGTCGCATGTCTGGGGGAAATTTATTCTTATGTATTTTTGGCACTCCGTACATAACAGGAGTACGTGGATTGTCAATAATCCAAATTTTTTTTTGCTTTTCTGTAATTACCCCCAGACTTACTCCTTCTTCCATGAGTCGTGCGAATTTTAATTGTATATTATTTTTTGGATCACTCAATAACAAACGATAAGTTCGTCTATCACTTAGTATTGTGTTCATCTGTTTCACATAGAGAGCTGTATCCATAACAACTATACTTCCTCCCTTATCCGCTTTTTTTGTGATTAGATTGGTATGCTCTTTTAATTCCTTTAAAGCTTTATATTCATCCCTAGTTAAATTACTATGATTTTTGTTTTTGTTTTTATTTTTTAATGATTTTAAGTCGCACTCCATTGTGACTTGAAATGCTTCCATCGCGCTTATTCTAGATTTTAAAGGATAGAATTTTGGATTTCCTGTAACCTGCTCTATCTCGCTGGCATGGATTTTATTTTCATCTGAATTTTCTTCCATTTCTCTAAGAATTTTTAATGCTTGCTGCTCATTAAATCTAAGGTTATCATATTCATTAATTAATTTAACTTCATTAGTGCTATCATTTTTCAAGAGATCATCATCTAATTCTCCAAAAAAATGCTTTTTAACTGTTAATGATCTTGTAAATCAATTGACATCTAACATAGTATTGAACATATCAAAATTACGGGTAGGAGTAAAGTTCAGTCCTTTTTGTAGTACTTGTAATTGTGATGTTGTTAGGATACACGGAGTAAGACATATGACTTCATGAATGTTTTCATTTTCTTCTGTTGATGTTGGATACTCTATAATTTTTATCTTCTTCCTGTTCTTTTTTGTCGACTCTTTTGTGTTGGTTGCATCACATTTTCGTCCTCCACGTTTTTTGGAGTAGATGCTTGTGCACACATATCCTGGTTTGGAGCACGTTTTTGTGTTCTGTCAGGGCTTGAATTGTCCGACTCAGACGTGCCTGCTTCTGTTGTGTCTACTTCCGAAAAGCTCACTTCTTTCCTTGCTCTGTGTGCTCTTTTGTTTTGTTGATTTCTCAGAATGGATCTTGGGCGTCTATTACTTTGTTGCCAATTATAAACGCTGTTTTGTTTGTAATCATCTTGATCACGGTGGTATTTATTTTTCTTTGTATCCATAATTATTTTCTCTATCTTCTCCACATTTCTTTTGATATTTAATTCCATGGCTTCATAATTAGCTTGATCCTTATAATGTTCCAATTGTTTGGTAGTTTTAATTTCCAAATCCAAATCCTGTAATTTCTCCGTTTCAAAGTCCACTATCAATTGCATTAATTTCAGTGAGCACTCTGTTAGCACCTGGTTCCATTTTTGTATTAAACTTTCCGTGTAGATAAATGTTGGAATTTTTTTAAGGCGCAGTCCTCATGGTATAATGTTTTTTTCTAAATATGTACTCAGAGTTGCGGTCCCACCACATTTTCATTTCTTGTATTTGCAATTTCTCCATTTTAGCAACTAACGTATCATAATCATCATATTCTGTGGTTGATGGAGATGCAGATCCGAAGACTTGTGCTAGTATACTTTTTCGATCCATAACTGGCACTTTAGATGTATAAATACATATATGTACGATATGATTGTCTGAACCTCAGAACATATTAATGAAAAATGTTTACCCTCTGTACCTGCAATATATTTGTACTAGTGGCAACAGTTCTGTTATTGTGCATATATAGAAATGTCCCAGAGGTATACAGCCTGATGGTCGTAATATATATACCTTATTGCAAACTGATTTTTGGCTGCGGCTCACCTCCTTTTCGTGATACAGCTGTTCCACTTGATTGCTCCATCTGTGCTTCCTGCTTTGCTCGGATCACTTCAGTCCACAACCTCAGGACGTCCAAACACATTCAACGATAGGAAACCAAACAAATTCCCATGATTCGATCCAGCTCAGGTACAAAAAGACGTTTCTTTATTGAGCAAAGGTAACAGAAGGTAAAAACAAACCGCTAGCGTGATGCTAACGCGTTTCGGGCTTTAAACAATTTTAGCCCTTGTTCACAGCATAACACGTAGGAAGGGAAAACACAATTTATATGTTTGTGGGTGTGGCGTACCATTTCACCTTCCGATACGTCACATCCCACTAGTTACTGAGATTTTTAACCCTTAAACTACTCGTATAAAATCACTCGTTAAAAACAACGCGATATGTGATGAATAGTACTTTACATATAGTGCCTATATAAATTGAAGCCATTAGGTGCTCTGACATCTAGCTCCAAAAAGCAAAAAGCTTCACGCAGCCGCACCATATGCTCCCAATCTCCACCTCTTTCTGGTTTTCTGACTTTCTCAATCACAAAAAAAAACTAAAAGACTTTATATTTCCTGCATGGTGCTCCACAAAATGTGTTGTGGCACCTGAATAATGTGGCTGCTGTTTTTTAATGCCTGCTAGGTGTTCGTGTATACGGTTTTAACTTTTCTTATGCTGCTTCCAACATAAGATTTGCGGCAATCTGTGCAGTTGGTCTGATCTGGCAGCCTGTGCTATTCATTAATGTGTACGGCAGGGTTTCTCCTGTGTTAGGGTTGTAGTAGGGTTTTGTGTATGTAGCCTGAGGTTTTCAGGACAGTTACTTCCTTTATAAATAGAACAAGTGTTACTCTTTTTCCCTTTTTTCTGCCCCTAAAAGGGTTAAGATCAGAGTGAGTGATAAATAAAGGTTTCCACTTTAGCACAAGATCTCATGTTAGTTGTATTGGTTTTCATGTATATTAGTAGTTTAATTGTGGATATTGTTACTATAAGGGTTTTTTTCAGCCAGTGATATCATAAAACCAATCTGTTTTTTCTCCTGAATAGAGGAATATACAGATGACTGGAGGATATATATGGATGAATGCAGGTATATATAGATGACTGGAGATATATGAGGATGAATGGACATATATAGGGATGACCGGAGGTATATAAGGATGAATAGAAGGATATATGGATGATTGGAGGTATATACTGATGATGAGGTTTCTATGGATAAATGGAGGTATATAGGGATGAATGGAGGTATATATGGATGACTGGAGGTATACATGGAAGACTGGAGTTATATATAGATAAATGGTATGAATGGATGAATGGAGGTGTATTCAGATAAACAGAGGAATATATGGATGATTAGAAAGTACAGTTAAAACCAGCAGTTTCCGTCCACTCTATATAAAGAGAGAGAGAAATACCTGCAGATGGGACTTTTTATAGAGTGGAGAAACCTGCAGATGGGGCTTTATATAGAGGGGAGGGAAACTGCTGGATTTAACTGTGTATATGAATGACTGGAAATATATAAAGATAAATGGAGGTATTTGTGGATGACTGAAGGAACAAATTGGTGAATGAAGGTATGTATGGATAACTGGAGGTATATACTAATGAATGGAGATATATATGGATGAAAGGAATGACTCGAGGTATACAGTATATGGATGACTGCAGGAATATGTAGATTGCAGATGAATGTAGTTGTATACAGATGACTGGAGGTATGTATATATGACTGGAGGTATATACAGAGTAATGGAGGAATATCTGAATGTCTGGTGCTTTATATGGATGGCTGAAGGTTTACACAGATGAATGGAGGTATATAAGGATAAATGGGGTTATATACAGATGAATGGTTATATGTAAGGATAAATGGAGGTATATATGGATGAATGGAGGTATATGGTGATGTACAGAAGCATATATAGATGACTGGGGTTATATATGGATAAATGGAGGTATATTTAGATGAATGCAGGTGTACATAGTTAAATGAAGGTGTATGCTGATGACTGGGGTTATATATGGCCTAATGGTGGTGTATATGGATAAATGGAGGTGTATATGGATGACTGGAGGTGTATATGGATACATTGCGGTATGTCTGTACTGTAAATCTCTACTATGTTGCCCCATTTCTCGGTCTCCACCGTTTCTATGTTGTGGTGAAGTTGGACCCATGTGTTATTTTTGGACTCGCTGTTGTCACCTTTAGGTTCTCACCTTTTATCTTCTCTAAGTGAAACTGTTTCTCTTTGATCTTTTTTCCATTCTTATCTTTTGTATCTTAACAAATCAGTGAATATGAAAGAGTTTGCTCTCGTGGTCTGTTTGTTCTATGGTGAGATTTGTCTGAAGCGTGAGCCCTGAGGTCTGTACAGTTTAGAAGAAGAACAGTTGTATTTTTCCACTTTTTTATTTTACTTGTATCAATTGCTTTTTTTTATTTTTGTTCTCTAACACAAGCTCCATTGGGGTCTTGGGAATTAGAAGCAAGGGAAGTATCTGGAAGTGTGGGTCCTGCTCCTCCAACCAATGTTGGACATTGCTAGCCATGTGACATGTTACATTGTCTTGCTGAAAGATCCCATCAGCCCCAGGAGAGACCATCACCATGTAGGGGTATATGTGGTCTGCCATGATTGATTCCTACCCAAATTGGGTGAGAGCACCTTCCACATGGATGAGTGGCCCAGAGAACTCCCCAAAAACAACCCCCAGGGCATAGCTCTGCCCCACCAGCTTGTGTTCTTCCAACAATGGTTGCAGGGTTTTTTTTCCCTGATGTTTCTCTCCTGATACGCCAATGTCCATCCTTTCCATGAAGCAGGGGTGTGGTCATATCTCCTAACCATCTCAGACAGCAGGGATTGCTGGGACCTTGCTCTGGCCTTCCAGGACAGTGGGACATTACCTGTAATCCAGAGAGGTCCCCCTGAATCTAGGACAGTTGGGTTGTGTGCACTTGCTGAGCCCGCTCCATACACAACATGTCTGAGACCAACCATTAGAAGCCAGGAGATGCAGTAGCTCCGATCCCCATATTTTAACCCTTCAGATGCTGTGCAGACACATCTGTGCCATCAAGGGATGAAGGAACTAAGCTTCACAAGATCTCAGTGTACAGAAGTGTAGTGATGACATCTGGGGGTCTGATGAAGACCTCAATGGCGGCCATATTGGCCTTCATAGATTATAGTTGGAGAGTCCTTAATGTACACTATTCTGCAATATATTACTATTGCAAAACAGTGTGCAAGCGATCGTGCCCCCTAGTGGTCAAGTATCCTAGGGAGAATAGGAAAAAATTTAAATGTAAAAAAAAAAAAACCTCTCCTTTTTCCATTTTACAAATAAAATGCAAAAAAACAAGTTACACATAATTAGTGTAAATTCCACACCAACATTTATGTACTCAAAAACTGGAATAAAACCTGAACGAAATGCAACAAATGCAATAAAAAAGTAAACTTCAGCCCCCAGATCCACAAGTGGAAAAAACTAAAAGTTATTGGTCACAGAAAATGACGCTGCAGGAAAAATTGAAAAAATTGAATTTTTATTTTTTTTAAAGTGCTAAGACATCATGAAAACTATTTATTTTTTAAAAATTTTCACCCCAGTATGTGGGACGGTCAATGGTACCAAAATAAAGAACTCTTTGTCCCACAAAAAACAAGCCCTTGCGTGTGTATTTAGATGGAAAAATAAAAACGTCATGGCTCTTGGAAGACGAGGTCATTAGGTCCCAAACTGGCTGAAGACGGTCACTGTCCAGTGAGAGCCGCAGAGAAGATTATTCATGTGCAGAGCTCCCCGGACTGACAGTGGGTGAGGATCCCGTGTGATGTCCGGAGGTCCCATCAATGCCTGGGTCATTCACCCCTCCCTCCTCTGACTTCACTTTCAGTTGTTTTTAACAATTTTACTTCTTTGCTTATTCATAATATTTTAGGCTTTATTTTGACATAATTTTTACATTATATTATATTTTTTTCTCTCCTTCGTTTTTTCAAAATCCAAAATGGTGCTAAAAAGGTTGTTTATAAATGGCCCCTATTATTATTTATTATCTATTCAGTTTCTTTCTCATCCTAATTATTATTATTATTACTATTATTATTATTATCTTTTCAGTTTCTGATCTTATCCTTTTTTTTAATTAATATTTTTATTATTATTCTTCATTTTCTATTGTTTCTTTCTCATCATTATTATTTATCTATTCAGTTTCTGTCTGATCCTTAATATTATCTATTCATATTATTATTATTATTATTTTACCTATTCAGTTTATTTATGTGATCCTTATTTAATGTTATTATTATTATTATTTTATCCATTCATATTATTATTCATTATTTAGTTTCTTTCTTTCTTAGTCTTCCTGTTATTATCTATTCAATTTCTTTATGTGATCCTCATTTAATATTATTAGTATTATTTGATCTATTCATATTATTATTATTTTACCGTTTCATATTATTATTATTATTATTTAGTTTATTTCTTCTTCTTCTTTTCATTATTATTATTACTATTATTATTATTATTATTATTATTATTATTATTATCTATTCAGTTTCTATATGTGATCCTTATTTTTATTTTTATTATTTTTATCAATATTCTTCAGTATTTATTCCATTTTTTTCACATCATTATTATTCATCAATTCACTTTCTATGTCTGAGCCTTATTATTATTATTATTATTATTATTATTCATTTCTTTTCAGTTTCTTTACCTTTTCCTTATTATTATTATTATTTATTATTATCATCATCTGTACGGTTTCTGATCTGATCCTTTTTTATTAATTTAATTTTTATTAATAGTTTTTATTATTATTTTATTAATATTCTTCATTTTCTATTGTTTCTTTCTCAAATTATTATTGATCTATTCAGTTTCTGTCTGATCCTTAATATTATTTTCTATTCATATTATTAATATTGTTATTATTATTCATTGTCTATTCAGTTTCTATATGTGATCCTTATTGTTATTTTCTATTTAGTTTCTATTCTTTTTTTTTACTATTTTTCAAACCAGGTGTTCACAAAAACAGACAAAAAGGGCAGTGGAAAGGAAAAAAGAATGAAAATAGTGTAGCATTATTAATGCAATCTTCTGAATGACACTCGGGGAGATAAGAAGGAGAGGAAAAGGGACTGATAAAGAAAAAGAAAAAGGCACTTTTTGGTGAAATATGTTAAAGCTCTCATGTAAAACAATATTTTCGTAGGTGTATCGTCTGTGCTGCTCACCTTCTTGTGTTATACAAGCCCTGATACAACACAGTTATAAGCGTGTGGTTGCCTCAATGGTTAGCAATCCTCCCAGGTAGAAATAAATAAATAAGACTAAAAGTGTGAACTTCAGGAGCTTGTAGCCGATTCAACTGAGAAGACTATAAAAAATATAACGCAATAGACTAGACCTTTCATAAAGTGATGGCCCAAGTATTATGCATATTACTACTAATTTAGAGTGTTTTGTGTGCAAGCCCCTGGATTTTTAGTAAGGCAACAGTAATGACTGTACAATTTTTATTTGCAGTGAAATTTTGCACAATATACTTTAAAAAAAAAACCCTGGTACAACACTACATTTAAAAACAAAGGGCGACATGTATGAACGGGCTTTACGCCTGTTTTCTGGCGTAACCTGCGCCTCACCGGTTCGAATCTACTGTCGGACGCAGGGATGCAGTGTTAGGCGCAGCGTTCGCCACTTTCGGCTGCGCCTCACATGAAGGGGCGGGCAATGGGCGCGGTGTGGGCGCGGTGTAGGCATTCCGGGGCGGGACGCGGTGCGCTCAAACTCCGAGGCATGTACGATGGCGAGTCGGCAAAGCGAGGCGCAATGCAGCGCTCGGCAGCTCCGATAGGCAGACCTAGTTGATTCTGATCTAAATGCTCCGACGGAGGCGAAGTGAAGTGCGAACGTAACATGCGAGGAAACATAGAAGATCGCAACAGAAATCTCGGCGCTACGCTCCGTGCAGCAGGAGTATGATTCCAAAAAAATCGCCTTTATAAAGGCGGAAAACATTGTCAGAAAAAGAGCACAAACCTCAAAAATAAAAAATAAATAAAAAATAAATAAAAAAAAAATCAGTTTCCAAAAATCTAGTACCGCGCAACATCAGGAATTAGGATCTTGGAAATTGCCGGGAAATACAGTAATTCAAATTCTGTAAGCTATTCTCATTGGTCGGCATAAACCAGCCAATCAGAATAGGCGCGACAGTGACCCATTAAAACCTATGGAGAACTATTTGACCAATCAAAATCAAAGGCGGGACAGTTCAAAATACAGTATAAAGGCAGAAAAGAGCTGATTGCTTGAGCTAGCGGGGGCTTGGCAATCCTGGCCAATCAGAATAGGAGTGACAGAGACCCATTATAACCTATTTAGAAGTTAGAACCAATCAAAATCAAAGGCGGGACCGTTCAAAATACAGTAAAATTGCAGAAGAGAGCTGATTGGTTGAACTAGCGGGGGCTTGGCTATCTCGGCCAATCAGAGCGCGAGCTACTTGTCCCATTGTAGTCTAGGGAGAGATCGGGGCAATGAAATCTCGGCGCTCAGCGCCGTTCGGCATGGAGTATGATAAAAAAAAAAAAATCATTTTTATTAAGTGTAAAACATTATCAGATAAAGAGCTGAAACCTCCTATAAACAAAATCAATTAAATCCCGAACAACGCGTTGTCCGCCGAGACCGCGGCAACATCAGGAATTGGGATATAGAGAATTGCGGGAAATACAGTAATTCAAATTGTTTAAGCTCTTCTCATTGGTCGGCAGAAACCAGCCAATCAGAATAGGAGCGACGGTGAACCATTAAAACCTATGGAGGAGTTTGGACTAATCAAATTCAAAGGCGGGATAATTCAAAATACAGTAAAAATGCAGAAAAGAGCTGATTGCTTGAGCTAGCGGGGGCTTGGCTATCCCGGCCAATCAGAGCGCTAACTACTTTCTCATAGAGTTCTATGGGGAAAAGAAATGCAGAGCGAGCTCTGTTTGTGATTGGCTAACATAAAAGAGGCGCGGTTATTTGGACCAATGGGAGAGCGAGCGACGCTCTTATGGGTTTTCTAATGCAATCTGGAATAAAAGTGTACATGGCCGAAATCAAATGATAAGACATCCAGAAGTTTTAACCGATGTGTATATATAAAATGATCATAATATGGGGGTAAAGAAAAAAATATTAATTCAATAAAATCATGTTTATTTCTTTATTTTCGTTATCCAAGGATCAATAGTATGGGTGCAACGAAAATAAAGAAATAAACATGATTTTATTGAATTAATATTTTTTTTCTTTACCCCCATATTATCATTCGTTTTATATACACATCGTGACAACTTGTGTAGTGTTATAATTTGATTTCGCCCATGTACAGTTTTATTTCAGATTGCATTAGAAAACCCATAGGAGCGTCGCTCGCTCTCCCATTGGTCCAAATAACCGCGCCTCTTTTAACTTAGCCAATCACAGAGCGCGCTCAGAATTTCTTTTCCCCATAGAACTCTATGAGAAAGTAGCTCGCGCTCTGATTGGCTAAGCTGGACGAGCCCCCACCGCTTCAACCAATCAGCTCGTTTCTGCATTTTTACTGTATTTTGAACTGTCCCGCCTTTGAATATGATTGGTCAATTCTCCTCCATAGGTTATAATGGGACATTGTCGCTCCTATTCTGATTGGCTGGTTTATACCGACCAATGAGAATAGCTTAAACAATTTGAATTACTGTATTTCCCGACGATTCTCTCTATTGCAATTCCCTATGTAGTGCCGGTCTCGGCGACAAACGCGTTGTTGGATTTACTGATTTAGTTTTAGAGATTTCAGAGAATATGTGCACTTTAAAAAAAGATTTTTTTAATCATAAGTATCGATGATATGTACACTTAATAAAATCATATGACCATCTTCCATAGTCTAAATACAATACTCCATGCCGCATGGCGATGGCCGAGATGCATTGCCCCGATCTCTCATAGACTACAATGCACAAGTAGCTCACGCTTGATTGCCGATAGCCAAGCCCCTGCTAGCAAACCAATCAGCTCTTTCTGCATTTTTCTGTATTTGAACTGTCCCGCCTTTGAATTTGATGGTCAATTCTTCCATAGGTTTTAATGGGTCACTGTCTCTCCTATTCTAATTGGCTGGTTTATGCCGACCAATGAGAAGCGCTTACAGAATTTGAATTACTGTATTTTCCGGCAATTTTCAATATCCCAATTCCTGATGCAGCGCCGTTCTTGATTTTTGGAAAGTGATTTTATTTATGTATTTTTTTAGTAGGTTTGAGCTCTTTTTCTGATAATGTTTTACACCTAATAAAGGCGATTTTTTTATTCATACTCCGCACGGACATGTTTAATGATTTCTCGCTGTTTTCCAGCCTGTCTCGAATCGGAATACATGTTAGGCGCAGTCCCTTCTGCGCCTAAGTCCCGCACTGCGCCCCACACACTGGCGAGGCGCGATGAACTTTTCACCGCATGTATGATCGCACCTCCTTGGACGGTGAATATTAGGCGCAGTGTGCCTAGGTCCCCGCACTGCGCCTCACACACTGACGAGGCGTGGCGGACTTTACACGGCATGTATGAGCGTACCTCGGCTCCGACATACATGAGGCGCAAATTTCGCCGGAAAACTGGCGAAAACGTGCGCTCCGACGTGGCGAGATTCATACATGTCGCCCAAAGTGACACTCAGATAACGGCTGTTTTGATAGACCACGCGTTTTGCGTGGAGTCTTATCACACTTCTTCAGGTCTGGTGGGCAAACTTACAATCCCACCCTTTATAATATCATTTGATGCTATTTCTGTCTCTAAAAAATTTTTTCCCCATCTAGTCACATAACACAACATATCATAAAACATTGTTCAACAAAGTGTGTACATGAAGAGATCCACTAATAAAACATACTTCCAGATTTACAAACATTCAGAAAGACCAACTTTCATCTGGTCGACACTTTGCCATCTGGGTCCTAGCGCTGCCTGCAGCTCATAAAAACCTTTCTATTATCAGAAGACCGATCCTGTTCTCCCAAACCTTCAGTCACAGTTTATAAATACTGTATATATATCTATAAGGGAGGAAATCTCTTCCTGAGCCGGGGACTCTAACATGTTGGTGACTTTGGTCTCTATATCTAGGATCTTTTATTCTGGTGCCAATGAATTCTCTTACAGAGGTCGTTATGTTTTAATTACACTTGATACATTTGTTTTCTTCTCACTGTCACTATCATCAGGGACACTTTTTCTTTCTGATTTACATAAATCTGATGTTTGACATGAGGTTGGTAGCACAGTGGGTTTTATAGGTTTATGACATGCAAAAATTGTGTTGAAAATGGGTCAGACTTGTTCAGCCGCTGACTCAGTCTATTCAAGTGCAACATTAGACTCTGTTAAGATTCTACTTTGTTTCTTTATTCATCTTCTCTCTGAATACAAAGTTACATTACACTATCACTTCTGTCATCTCATTCAAGCCATTAGGGCTTGTCCCCATGGCATGGTATTTTGGTTTTACAAACTGTCTGAAAACCAACAAGCAACGCTCCCCATAGACATTAAAGGAGTTGTCTCACTATAGGTTTTCAGCCTACCTCAGTGTGTCTGGCAGCATAGGATTTTGGAATTCAGGGGCATGCTTCATGTCTGCCTCTTCTCCTCCACCTCCCCTCAGCACACAGACAGCTCTCCTCCTCCAACTGCAGTAACTTCTATACAGCAGGGGTAGGGCGAGGGGGTTTTCTGCCAGAGTTAACCCTGTGTTTGCCTGCCTAGGTCTGCTGGCGGCTGCTCACTGCTGGATCAGCTGCACTGTGCTGCTGTGCCGAGCTCTTGCTGCTACTCTCCACAGTCAGGAGACAGAGGTCTGATCTATGAGTGTGGAGAGGTCTGTGGAGCTGTGTATGCTAATAGCAGAGGGGGGGGGGATGTAAGTGTTCCTATACCCCCTGCTTAGCATACAAATCTCCACTGACATCTCAAGCAAACACAAACACTGTCCTCCCATCAGAACAGACACAGGGCAGCTGTGAAGTGAGTTACTATAATCAGGATGTGTCAGTAATACAGCAGAGCAGGGAGGGATATGAACCATTCACATGCCCCCTGATCTGTTCTATTAGTATAGTCAAAGCTCCACAGACACATCATGATTATAGTAACACACTTCACTGCTGCCACATAGTACTGACCACAGATCAGCCTCACCTTTGCTCTCCTCAATCTGTGTAGAGAGCAGAAGGGAGCAGGCACACACAGGGTAAAATGGGCCCACACAGCTACACAACACAGAAGGTGAGCCCTCCCCCTCCCTCCCATACAGAAGCATCACAAGTGGCCTCATACTGTGCAGGAGGGGCTCTGTGCTCCAACCTGTATTGGGAAGCTGATAAGTCACCAGCACTGGCAGCCATTGAGAGAAAAATCAACAGGTCGGTGGCTATAGTGATTTGAGGAGCTGATGCACTCCTACTACCAGGGATAACTCCAAATCAGTAGGACATTTTTTAATGAACATATATTGCAAAGCTGCTGTTTTTTAAAATCTTTTAATTAAAACCCAATCATTGTAGCGAGACAACCCCTTTAATAGAAAATTTGTGCAGCAGTCCCCACTGTCGACACTGCACGGATTTTCTGCTGGATGGTTCTTTACACCACCGACGGTCCAAAAAACTTAGAACATGTTCATTTTTCCATCCGGTTTTTGGGCAGAACATGAACATGTGGGTGCGAAGGGGGCGGCTTAAATCCACAAACTGCAGACAAAAGCCGCCCCCTGCTGCCAAGAAAAGACAAACTACCAGTCGGGAAATCTGATCGGTATTTGGTCTTTGCCGTGTAAACGCAGCCGTAGGGTTAAGTCTTTCCAGACCAAACAGTCCAGAACATCTTGCGTTTTGTTAAATTTCTGCTCTATCCAGCACTTCTGGTCTGATTAGTTCTATAAGGTAAACTTTCTAGGTGTTGCAGTTTTCTCCATGCTGTTCTTTAATGTGATGATACACTACGGCGTAAAGCTCCTGTGGAGATACTTGACCTGTGTTGGTTTATTCTACATGTAATTTCATTGTAGTTTTTGCCACACTCTACTATATACACTGTATATGATGTTTTACCATTTATGTGTGTTTTAACTTTTTATCCATACTGTGAGATTTGAATTCTGTAATCCTGTGATTAACTTTGCTGCAACATTGACAACCCCAACCGTTACATTTATGAACACTTATCCCTTTCTCAATCTCCTCTATCTCTGCTGATGCTGTTTTAATTTATATGACCATAAATCATTTTTCAGAGATTTTGTTTGTCTACATGTAATGTGTGGCTTTAGAGGCAGCTCGGCTTTTAAAATATCAACTAATAATAAACAGATGCCAATGTTGAGAAGAAGTATTTTTAGATCTATGATGAACCGTAGAATATGTAGTAATTATATTAAATGGAAGATCTTTATTTTCACGTTTCTTCTTTTCTTTGGGTTTTACACATTCTTTTTTA
>JAODAL010049307.1:0-28285 GCA_025379985.1 Phyllomedusa bahiana
TGCACCAGATCTTAACTGTCCTGTGTGTTGTATGTGTGTCCTGCATTGCATGCGTTGGTGAGGGGGTAAATAAAGATTGCCAGAGGTCCCCCAAATTAGGCTCTGCCACCTTCCCCGCTGCTGCTACAGCTACTTGGCACTCTACTCTGTCACGTCACTGACGTTGTTCCACCGTGACATTTGAAGAACGTGAAGCAGACGCAACAGATGTCTCCATTGATCAATTAGCAAGGTCTCCATTTCCTGCATTTTACTCTCTATTTGGGGGGGTGGAAGGAAAGTGCTGATTTTGGGTTTTTGTATCGGGGATCCAGGAGGGTGGCCACCCAGTAACTGTTGTTCATTTGATGGGCCTTAAGTGCGGATCAGTTGGGAGTAAATGGAGCATCCAACATCATGTGAGAGATGGAGCCTTGATTTCCCAAGCCTCTGGGTCGAAGGGCACTAGCAAAACGATCTTCCTCACTTCCTCCTCCGCCTCAAATTCGCCGCCAACCTCTTCCAAAGGGAAGGGACGTCGGTAACGTCGGTGTCTAGGAATACCTCCTTCCTCCTCCCTCCGCTTCCCCGGCACAGCTTCAACACAGCCCTGACTTGCCTCAGATGATGAAACCCTGAGAGCTGAGGCGCCCCTTGCACTAGCCCTGACCCCGAACCACTGCCTAATGAAGACCGATAAAATTGAGAACTGTCAGGCCTTGGGGGATTCGACGGAGAGAAAGGCTCCATGTCCGCATCTGTGTCCTCCCTCCTCCGTCGCTGGCGGCCCTGATGTTTCAGAGTGTCCAACGATCGTTCCAGAACTAAGATCACCACAATGCTCATCTGACAAGGCATTGTCCGCACTGAGACCATTTTTGGGGGCTTCTTAAAAACTGGAAAGGATAGTGCAAAGCTCTTTCACCTGCCTCCACTCTCATGGCTAAACCCACCCCAAAGTCCGCACCGCTGCTTGTAAAGGCCATGTGTCCCTTCGTACATGCGTAATGGCATTGCGCTGCTCCCCACAATCACTGGAGTATGTGGAGGGTGGAATTCCAGCGTGTTGCCACGTTTAACAATGAGAAAGGGGAGGCCGAGCTGAGCTGCACAGCAGCCAGGCGGGACGAAGCAGGGGGGCGAACGGCGGAAGTGCGAACTCAGACCTCGACCTTCCCTCATCAGGCAGTCCAGACCCCGGGTAGCTCTTTAGAAATTTTCCCGGATGACGAGGTTCATGACAGTCCCAGGCAAGGGATGTTCACCAGCCTACCGATCTTAAGGCGGCCCAAAAAGATTTCGACCGTTATCGCACTCCACCTTTCCTGCACACAGGTTCTTGGCACCCCACCGCGCTCGGTCTCGTTGCGGAGATCCATCCACAGCTCCTGACCTGTGTGTGGACGGTCTCCAAAACAGATTAATTTCAACATGGCCTGGTTTCTCTGGGCACATGATGCCACCAGAGGACCTTGGAGGAAAGAGCCCTGCACCATCCCTGTGGTTTTGAAGAGCATGTGCCGAGCCTGAGAGCCACCGTCACCCCCAGAGACAGCCACCAAGCTCACCCAATGAGCTGTCACAGAGATATAGCGGCCTTGGCCGTGCTTACTAGTCCATGTGTCGGTGGTGAGATGGACTTTTCCGGACACAGATGCAGACAATGCGCTTAAAATTTTAGATGACACATGGCTGGCCAGGGCAGGGACGGCTTTTCTGGCAAAGAAATGCCTGCTCGGCATCTGGTATTGGGGGCAGGCAAGGGCAATGACATGGCGGAACCCATCTGTGTCCACCAGACGGAAAGGCAACATTTCCAAGGCCAAAAGCCTGGCAATGCCGACATTCAGGCTTTTTGCTTTGGGATGGTTTGGGTTAAAGTGTTTCTTCTGCTCCCAAACCTGGAAGACAGAAGGCTGGCTGCTAGACTGGCCGCTGTACGGCGTGCAGGTCGTCAAACTGGTGGAAGGAGAAGGGGTAGGATTGGTCTCTGGTGGTGCTGGTGGTACTTGGGCGACGGTGGAGGCTGAAGCGGAGGCTGATCCCTGATCAAGGCTCTGAGAGACATGGGCAGCTGAGGAACACTTGGTGGTGGCGGAGGAGGAGGAGGCGGAGACAGAGGGTGTGACAGTGGTTGGAAGCCCGGCGTCGGTCTGGCCTTTTTTGGACAAGTGTTGCCTCCATTTCAACTCATGCATTCGCTGCATGTGACTAGACATATTGGTGGTGGTTAAACACCTAAGATTATTGCCTCTACTTATGCGTTTACGGCAAAGGCGGCATATGACATCGCTAGGTGAATCAGAGGCTTGCTCAAAGAAGGCCCAGGCTTGAGAGGTCCTGGACCTTTATGACGGCGATAAGCGTGGAGCGGGGTTTGCGCTGACCATGGCTGGCGGAATCATATCAGCGGACTTCTTCGACCGCCCTCTCCCTTTTTGAGGCGGGACCCGTATTGACACTACCCCATCGTCTTCCTCATCGTCCAGTGATGAAGCGCTCGCAAGCAAATTCTGCGGAAAAGACCACGATGGATCCGCAATGTCATCATCATCATCATCAACACAGGTGATTTGGTCGTCCTGACTTTCTGCATCCAGGAGCTGCGGGCTACAAGCAAGAGGCACTGCAAGGCGTTGCCGACCGCCCGGGATTTTTGCCGATTGACCGGCTTCCTTCTCCTCCTCTGAAGGCTTCATTAACTGGGTATAAGAGCAGACAAAATCATCCTCTTTGGCCTATTGATCTTTTAACATGCCTTCTGACCCCAACCGCATTTTGTCATCAAAGAGGTCTTCAGAAAATGGATTATCCACAGTGGTGGGTACACGAGTTGACATTTGGGCTGCCTTGGCTTCATGTTGGACGGATGCTGATGATGCTGATGACGACATTTGTGGCCGGGACTTGGAGGACGAGGAGGTAAGACTGCTGGATGCAGGTTGCATTAACCACTGAAGAACAGATTGGCGACGCTGTTCGTTACTGAGATTCACAGGGCCCTGACCCAGCTATAACAGGCCTGACGGTCCTGAAACCGACGATCCGCTGGCATGCGTGTTATCACCAGCACTGGAAGGAGCACCTTCTCTCGTACCTCTACCTCCATGTCCTACCCCCCCTCTTTGCTCGCTTATCACCTGCATTTAACTCCATGTTCAGAAATATAAAAATTTGAGAAGGTATGGAATAGTTTTGGAAAGTCTCTTATTAAAAGACGGCAAATCACAGCTATTCTCAAATCCCTCAAATCAAAACAAAATTGCTGTATTCAAATTTAAGTGCAAGGTGCCTCTATCAACAAAGCTGGACTTCCCAAAAGTAAAAAACACCTATCTGAATTGTATACGGATAATAAAAGTGGAGTTTTGCACCTTACAAATACACCTGCAGTTACTAGAAAAGATCTGTATCCTAATATAAGTTCAGGCTGCCCAACATACAAGTAATATTTCAACAGAAAACTGTTAATAAAAAGCCATTGCAATGCCATGTCTAAACAAAGTCTGGGCTACACAATATCCAGTATCCTTTAAAGAGCCGGTCTGTTTTAGCCCGCGGGGGGCCCCCCCCCCCCCCCCCGCTCCCCTCCGTGACTTAACAGGGCTAGATGCTCCTTTAGAATTCTCAGCCTAAAATTTCAGTACCTAAAATCTGCAAATCTCTAATCTACCTAAGTTCTAATGTTCACAGCTAAAAGCATAGCTGTCTGTGTGAACAAATAGAACAATTTCGCTGAGCTGTTTGCTGAGCTGTTTGCTGAGCTGTTTGGACAGAGACCGAGAGCACGTCCTACTCCTATGAGACACTGACACACTGATCATGAACAGGAAGGGCTGTTCTATGTAAAACGAGGTCATGTGATTTTTCCAGCCAATCGCAACCATACACATCCCAGTCATGACGTCGCACACACAGCTCACCCTGCTCTATTCTGTAAGCTGATTTGCTGGCCGCCAAAATGACAGGAAGCGCTGAAAATGGCGCGATATTAATAGATTATGCGCAGATTTTCACTTAAATTATTGCGTGATCGAAAAAATCCGATCAACATAAAAACCGTGCCGATTTCAACTTTGTCAATAATAATCGCTCAAAACACTACTCTTGACCCATTGCCATCCCACTTCATCCCTGACCTCAGTGCTGTTATCCCAGAATTCAAACATCTCTTCAATCTATCATTAACCTCTGGCACCTTTCCATCCTCCTTTAAAAACCATCCCTAAGAAACCATCTCTTGACCCCTACTCTCTGTCCAACTATCGCCCCATTTCACTGTTTCCATTAGTCTCTACACTCCTTCCGCAGCACGTCTATCTTCAACGGTCATCTCCTCTCTCCACCACCCCTCTCCGTTACCCGCTGCAATCGGGCTTCTGACCCTACCACTCTGCTGAAACCGGTCTAACGAAAGTCACCAACAACCTAGTAACTGTCAAAGCCTTATGCCACTACTCTGTCCTTCTCCTCCTAGACTAGTCCTCTGCCTTTGACACTGTCGACCATTCACTCCCTCTACAAATCCTCTCCTCCCTCGGGATCGCGGACTTGGCCCTCCCTGGATCCCCTCCTACTTCTCTGATCGAACATTTAGCGCCTCTCCCTCTCGCACCACTCCTCCTCCCGCCCGCTCTCTATTGAGGTTTCCCAGGGGTCTGTCCTGGGCCCACTACTCTTCTTTATCTACACTCTTGGTATGGGTCAGCTAATAGCATCACATGGATTTCAGTACCACCTATATGCTGACGATACCCAACTCTACATCTCTGTACCAGATGTTACTTCTCTACTCTCCTGGATCCAAGACTGTCTTTCATCCATATCCTCCTTCTTCTCCTTCTGCCTCTTAAACCTAAACATGGAGAAAACTGAATTTATCATCTTCCCACCGTCCCACTCTATCCTACCACCTGATTTTTCTATCACAGTCAATGGCTACACTCTAATACATATGAGCCGCCCTCCAGTGCCACGTCTGCCATGAGCCAGTCTCCAGTGCTACGTCTTTCTATGATCCAGTCTCCAGTGCCACGCAGGGCCGTCTTAACAGTATCATGGGCCCCTGGGCAGAGCAGTGAGCTGGGCCCCCCAACCAACACAGCCACTAACAGAAACAAATATATACATTATCGATAATAAACTTATATTTGTTGGTTCTTTCAATAAAATATGCTCTTTTTACATAATTTAATTCCTTACTGACACAGGAGATAATTAAATCTTCTGGTGCCGGTAATGTCCTATGTAGCAGGATAACTCAGTAATCCTGTTATATAGAAGGTTGGTGTACGCGGCTAGCTGCATCTGAAATTGTCCGGTAACAGCAGAGACCAGAGCCAGATCTGTTCCCCGCTTATTAACCCTTTAAACACTGCGGTGACTGCAGCAGTGGTGTTTAAATGAATTAGAAACTCTGCAGCGCAATCTTATCTGATTAGTACATGGACTTCACACTGCAGAGAGGATTTATTTTTTTAACCGAACATAGATACAGTAATCTACTTCAAGTGTGGGTAAAAAAAAAAAAAAAAGTTTACCCCTGGCCTGTATTGAGTGCATGTCCTAATCGTATATGACCTATTATCAGATAGCTATAATACCACCAAACAGTGACAAAATAGCACCAACAAACTCTATATAAAAAGACAATCATACAGGGACGGGCAAATACCTGCAGACTGTGGATGAATAAAAACACGGTAATAAAATACCAAAATGACCAGCATACTTTCAATGAATATCACCACCATATGGAGACTGTACAGTGGTCATATAATGATCAGACTGCGCACAATCTGCAGTCCTATCATATTGCAGACTGAGTACATTTATAAAGTACAGCTAAAACACAGTAAAAGACAGAATACACAATGAAATATATTGACTCACAGGTGACGCCTCTGACAGGAGTTGCTTCATTTTCCCCCATTTTCTCCATCTGGCCCAGACCGCTATAACTTCTTCCAATCATATTATGTATAGGGAACAAAGCACCCACCAGTTACCCACTTTTTCAATGGGTGTCATTTAACCCTTTACTACTGCAGAGATTTTTGTTAATGTGATGTTATTATTTTCCTCCCTGTCTAATGCTTTTTTTTTTTTAGTCTTCATACATGAGCGCTTTTTTTTTGCGGAACAAGATGTACTTTCTAATGTTACTTGGTAATATGAAAAAAACAGGGAGGGTTTGTTGTTATGGAGTTCGCAGTTCAGTATAAATGACCTATTACGTGTATGCTGTAAGGCTTTATGTAGTGGTACTCTTAAAATGATAAACATGCTTTTTATGTTTTACATTTCCAATGTGGCACCATTTTCTGTAATCAATGACTTTTTTTATTTTTACACATATGGAACTGGGTGAGGGCTCACTTTTTTACAGGCTGAAGTGTAGTTTTATGGGCACCATTGTGGGATGCCTGTGACGTGTGATTATTTGTTAAATAATGTACACCAACAATGCCTGATGGACTCCATTGGCTACAATGAGGTTCTTCGGGTTTCCATCATAGTGGGTGATATCTTAACATAAAAAGTCCTGCAATATTTTTTCTGTCACTTTTGGTGGAATCTGTGCAAGAGGCTCCAAATGAAACCTCTGATGCAGATGTGAACCCTGCCTAAGACCGGGTTTACACAGTGTATAGCGACACATATCTGTGCGCACCACTATATGCCCGCTGTGGGAAGTATGTGCTGCCCAGCGCATACTTCACACAGTGCTCTAGCCCGGACCCCCGTTCAGTCTCGCAGTCCCCGGCATTTAAGTGCCCTTAGGAAGCGACATGTCACTTCTTTTTACTGGCGCATAGTATTTGCCTGGGAATTTGCTGTGAAATCATAGCATTCAGCGATCACTATGATTTACCATATTTGTGGGGTGTACTTCAGGCGCATTGCAGTGCAATTACAAAGTACACTCTGCAAATACATCATGTGAACATAGCCTAAGTTTAAGGTGTTAAGCAAACAGGTTGTTTGATGGAGCAGCGGGCAGCCCCTTCCCCTCCTCCCCTGATAATAGATGGCCCATGTAAAGTATTATAAAGCACTTACACAGGACTTCACAGGTAGCCTTTCTGGGGATCTGAGCGTGTAGGTGACCCTTCCTTAGGACAGAGCTGGACCTGGCCAGAGTCATTATCAGCAGTAGATAGCAGTCCTTCCGCTCACATCAGGCCCCATGATGTTCTGCACTGAAGAGAGAGAGAGGGGGGGGGGGGAGACTTTCATTATCTCCCTCTGTGTGACTTGTGCCCCGTGTGCAAGTCCCCTGACCCTCACCCCCTCCTCTCCGTCTCCTGAACTTACAATGTGGGCAGACGGTGTGTAAACTACTTACAGGGAGTGGAGACGCTGCTTCTTCTGCTGCAGGGGGAGGTGAGCGTGCTCTGTGCTCGGTCATGTAGGGAGCAGCAGAGCGAAGTCCTGCTGTTCCGATGACCGCTCACCTCTCCCTGCAGATCGCTCACTCTCTTTTGTTATCTGTTGCGTCCCTCCCTTGTTTTATGCTGCCGCCCAGACTAAGACACAGTCCTGCTCCTATATTTACTGGGCAGGGTAGGTGTCTGCCCAGCAGGGCCTCTGTGCTCATGGGGCCCCCGGGCAAGAGCCTACCTTGCCCAATGGAAGAGACGGCCCTGGTGCCACGTCTGCCTATGAGCCACTCTCCAGTGCCACATCTGCCTATGAGCCAGTCTCCAGTGCCATGTCTGCCGACGATCCGGTCTCCAGTACCATGTCTGCATATCTAGTCTCACGTCTGCTGCTGATTCGGGCTTTGTGATGCAAGTTAAGGGTCCAGAGGATCCTCATAAAAGGGGGTTACTGTCACGATCCTGCACCCTGTCATTTGACCCTGTCAGCGGCTGTGGTGTTAACAGTCGAGCGCTTTCTGTGACTTCAAGCAGATTAAGGGTGCATCCCCACTGCTGGGTTTAAGGTTGGATTTACAGACGGTTTTCAGATTTGAAAACCGTCTGTAAACCAACTGTCAACCATCTGCATAGACTTTAAGAGAAAATCCATTCAGCAGTTCACATTGAACAGATTTTTGGCTGTACAGTTTTTTACACTCCCAGCATTCCTAAAGACTCAGAATAAGTTCATTCTTCTGCCTGGTTTTTCGGGCAGAAGATGAGTATGTCAATGGTTTAGGGGGTTGGGCGAATCCACAGACCGTGGGAAGAACCGTCACCCAAAACCATGTAAAAGATGACAAAATACTGTCTGGTTTCTTTAATCAGAATCTGGCCGGTATTTTCATACTGCTGTGTGGATGCACCCTAACAGTTAATCACTTGGCTTCAACAAGCACAGCTGCTCTGCTTCTCCCTGACGAGGGGAACTATGTAGTCCAGACTATTGTTTCCCTCAGTGCCTGAGATTCTGTTTAGGTCTCTGGGCACCTGGAATTTTGTTTTGTGTCCGTTTTTCTGGACTTCTGTTTTGTTTGCTGGACTCTCATTTCTCCTCAGTTGACCCTCACAGCCTCTTTGAATCCACCCTATTATTTTATGTTTTCTTTCTGGTCTTGTTGCCTTTTTTTTATTTCTGTGCAATAAAATCTTTCTTTGAAGAAACCATTACAATAGGTCATACTTTAGGCTTATCCACTTAGACTCAAAGTATGTAAATACAGCCCAAAGTCACGGTATTCAAAACTTAAAAGTTAATAAAAAATTTAAATTAAATATTATATATTAAATAATTTTAAAAAAATTTATATTTATTTTAGATTTGACATTAATGAGTCATTTTCTGTTGACCAGCATAAAGAAAGACCTAATTAAAGCCAGCATAATTTATTGTTGTTACATAAAAGATGTAGGGTTGAATATTTTTGTACTGTCCTTGAGCAAAAAAAAAAAAAAATCACCATTTTAAGCATATATAAAAAACCATGTTATCTATGTTTTATATAGCAGTTTTTAATATATATTATGATATACGGAGGTCTCAAGGTGTAGTTTTTAAAGATTTTATATCTTTATATAGAAAACTTTTTCTGTGCGCCCCTGGAAGCAATTATGTAAATGATAGCATTGCATCCATATATCCTGGTTGTGAAAGATTTAGCCTTATCCTTGTAATATAATTAGCATATTGAAGAGCCGTTGTGGTTTCACTGTATGCTATCTGTGAATCAGACATACCATACATTTTCCTTACTATGGGGGAGGAATGCATTTAATCTAAATATCTTTTATTATCACATGTAAGTTTCAATTACACTAAAGAAAGAGCTATGCTATAACAGTCATGTTTTGTAAATTATATACTAAAAGTGACCTCTATGTATGTAGCAAATCGTTTTAACAGTTGTTTTTCACCTGATAAGATAACTAACGGAAATAGGACACCAGAAAGCATCATATTTATTACTACTGGGAATTTAATAAAAGCATGCATGCAGATATAACCATAGAAAGGTAATACATGGGGCTCAGGAAAAAGCTCTTGCTTCCACTGACTTTTGAATGTCTCTCTGTAGGTGATTCCATTTACAGAAGCTGTCTGTATGAATGAATTAACATTGTACATTGAAAATCAGATGCCATTCTGAAGTTTTTTCCTTTGTAGTATGAATCATACACTAGATAGATTCATTTTATTTTTTCTTCATATCTGTATTAAATGTATACATATATTTTTCTTCAATAAAATCCATCATTAAACACTTCTGGGCTGACTGACTGACTGACTTTCTGAATTTACAGAATTTTTTTTTGTGCGTGTTTCGCTATTCAAGGAGTTTTCTCTCAAACAACTATTTTGCCTTGTCATTCACTATGAACTACCTCTAAGTTCTATTATTAAAAAAATAGTGAAAATAATACTGTAGTGTAGCGATGTATGTAATATTAAAGCAGCAGGCAGGGAGCGTAGTTACTCAAAGCAAACAGAGTACAGTCATGAACAGGGGTATAGCTACAGGGGTCACATCAGTCACACTTTTGACCTTGCCTCTGAGCCACAGCCCCCCCTCACCACACAGCTTAATTGCTGGGTAAATAGCTATCTCCAATCCTGGTCATTAAACCCCAAAGATGCCATGCCGGAGGTGGCATGATGTAATGATGTCACCACAGCACCTGTACTACTACATGTACTAGGTCCTAAGCCTCTGACATCAGGAATTATGCTATAAGATTTCTGGAGTGGCGTATTGAAGCAGGTGACGTAATGATGTCACACGCGCTTGTTTACAGCATCAAGGAAGAGGTAGTCGTTGGGGGAATGAGGGGAGGTGAGCAATGTTTCTTTGTTGTTAATAGGTGGCCTTTTATATATACGGAAAGTATTCAGACCCCTTTACATTTTTCACTCTGTCTTTCATTGCAGCTATTTGGTAAGATTAAAATAGTTTTTGCTCATTATTGTACACTCTGCACCCCATCTTGAAAGAAAAAAAACCCAGAAATGTAGATATTTTTGCAAATTTATATATATACAGTAGATTGTGGAGGCGGTTCTTAAATACTTATCTACTAGAAGTGACCTGTATACCTACCTATCTACTCGGAAAACTTTTCTACCTCTATCTACTGGGAGGGGGGGTCACTATATATAGTGCAAAGCAAAAGGGTAACACTGTTTTGAACTTTTGACTTTCAGGCTCCATATCTCACCACACACTACAGCTTTGAACATGAGACTACAATCATTTTACAGACAATCATCTGGACTATCTCATACATAATTTTGACATTTAACTATTTAGCATATGCTTAGTTATGCAGATTCTTGTCATGTAACTGCGTTGTTACCATTTTGCTCCTAAAAAGTTAAAGTTCCAGTTTTATTATTTTGTTAGTATTTTGTAAATTCACCTTTGGCTTTCAATACTGCCTGAATCCTTCTGGGCATGCACTTGATCAGATTCAAGCATGTCTCGACCGAAATTTCACGTCTCTTCTACATGTTCCTATAGTTGGTGCATACTGGTCAACTCACTTGCATATGAATACAGCTTTTTCTTTCTACTCTACCCACATGTGTTCGATTGTGTTGAGGTCAGGGGACTGTGGGGGCCAATCCAGCAACTCGACTTCATTGTCATTGAACCATTCCTTCATCAATCTCAACATATACTTCTGGTCATTGTACTTTTAATACCCATAGTACTTGGGTGTACGAAGTAACTCATGTTGTAGGATACTCACATATAGCTCAGCATTGAGACTACCATCAATTGTGGTCAAGTATCCAATGCCTTTGGCTTTTAATCAACCCTGTATCATCAGGCTTTCTTCACCGAACTTGACAGTTCCTTCAATTTCTCAATCCATTAGATCCCTTTTGCCTTGTTTCTTCCAGACCCATTTGCACCCATCAGAGCCCAGTCTATTGACTTTTGTCTTATTGCTTCAAATTACCTGTTTCTAAACTTATACTGTCCACTTTTCATACTTTTTTGTAAATTTGAGCCAATGCTTCTTATGAGGATATTAAAGTCGAGGATTGTTCACCTTTTTTTGGGCCACCATTCCAGACTTGTGTAATTTGTGTCTCACGATGCATGCATGGATGTCTGTGATCTCACTATGCTGAAGCATAAGAGCCACTTGTACTGCCGTGTTTGTCACACCAGAACTGATAGACCTTGTGACCTTGTTGACTCCAATATTTTGCCTGAATGTCCACCTCTTGGCTTTGGAATGAACAGATGGGTTTCATTTCATATTCTTCCAGCTGTCATGACTCTCCTATAATGCAGTTTGACAATTTTCTTGACCAAGAGACCACTATCGATGAGCTGCATGATGCAATTTCTCTTGTCTCGGGAAATCTTCTTCATGGCTGCTCCTCGATTTAAATCAGTGACCTTTCGCTTTGGAATCCTTCTAATAACATGCTGATCTATTAGGAGATGTGAGGATAGGTTGTAATTTGTAGTGTACAAGAAGCAAAAGATTGTTCCACCACCAGGAGCAAAACAGTAACAATGCAGTTACATGACAAGAATCTGCATAACTAAGCATATGCTAAATATTTGCAAGTCGATTTTATGTATGAGATAGCCAAGATGACTGTCTATAAAATGATGTAAGTATCACATTCAAAGCTATAGAGAATGGAACCTGGAAGTCTAAAGTTTAAAACCTTGTAACCCTTTTGCTTTGTACTGTACTAACAACTGGTGGGCCCTATATACCTACCTACCTACCTACCTACCTACTGGGAGGACCTTATGCATCTACCTATCTAATGCAGGACCCTATATACATATCTACTGGTGTTACTGCATATGTACTTACAGAGGAAGCATATATTGCTTCCTAATAAGAGACTGTATAAGTCATTACCTTCTGAGTGAACCTACAGTATATATCTACCCACCTATTGGGGGCCGCTATATACTTACCTACTAAGTGAACCCTATATACCTACCTACTGGGGAAGCTTAGATAGCTAATTAATGAATGACTATATGCCTACCTTTCTCATAATTGGGCCTATATACCTAAAGAGGAGCTAGCTAATGCGGTACTATATACATTGTCTGATTTGGAAGAATTTACCAAGCTGCTTGCCTATTGCAGTTTCAGTATTTCCAGCCTGGTGCAGGGCTACAATTTTGTTTCTGGTGTTTTTTGACAGTACTTTTGTCTTCACCATAGTGGAGTTTGACTGTTTGAGATTGTGGACAGGTGTCTTTTATACTCATAACAAGTTCAAACAGGTACCATTACTACAGGTAGTGAGTGGAGGACAGAGAAGCCTTTTAAAGAAGAAGTTACAGGTCTGTGACAGCCAGAAATCTTGCCTGTTTGTAGGTGACCAAACACTTATTTTGTCTCTCATAGTTGAGGTCTACCTATGATGTCAATTACAGGCCTCTCGTCTTTTTAAGTGGGAGAACTTGCACAATTGGTGGCTGACTAAATTCTCTTTTTTTCCGCTGTATGGCTGTATATCTTGTTTTTCTTTTTTTCCGAAGGCTTGCCTATTTTAAATAAAATGTTCTTCTATTGGACAATCTCTTCAAGAAGAAATAATTTTCTGCTGAACACTACACCACAGACATTCAATACACACCAAATATGGACTCTGTTGTTAAAAAGTAGTGGTCTACAGTCACTGTTGGGAGGTAGAAGGTCCAAGCTGAGGTTTTGCACCAGGGCACCTAAGCCTTTAGCTACAACTCTGGTGATAAACAGTTGATAGGCATAAATAGGAATAGCCTTCAGATAGTTAGATAAGGTAAAATCTACAAGTTAGGCTGGTAACAGTAGAATCAATAACATCTTTGGAAACATCTGAAAGCAAATACACCTTATTGCTCAGCCCAGGGCAGGGAAGGACCTTTAAAAATGGATGTGAGATCTTGGCATTATCTGAATTCCAGAGAATCTGGAGCACATGGTCCTCTCAAGAGGCTGGAGCAGAAGCATTCATGTGATCTATGAGCAGAGTTACTATATGCACGAGCAGAGGGATATCTAGGAGAATGCTAAATGCTGTTGTGAGTAAGCTCAGCAACAAAGGACTATTCCCCACTTCCCCAATGACCCTTCAATTGTAAATACCCAAAATGGTTGAGAAGTCTTGACTCCACTTTAGGGACTGCCAGAGATCAGACTAGGGGTTTCACTGCTCAGTAATCCAGAAAGAGCGCATGAGGCACCTATTTTCATTGTTGTTTTGGGGGTTAAAGAAGTGGCTATTTCACAACTATAATTAAAGAGTACAAAACAAGTATACAACCTCCTCTCCACCTCATCTCCTAATCTTTGGAGTCTCAGACCTATCAGACATTTTTATGGTATTTCTTGTGGATATTCCATGACTATGTCAAAAATAAATACTCATTTGAGATAGAAATCCAAAGATAAAAAAAAACAAAAACAGTTTTACTGAAATGCTAATTTAGGTTGCTTAAAATAAATATACAGCCCTATACTGCCAGAAATACAGTGAGATGAATTCCTTATGGCTGGATGCTGCACAGAGGGGCAGTGGGAGCTGCATGTTGTGCACCCCTGAATTAGACTGTGCTAACATCTATTACAAATGACAGCAGAGTCTTGAAATGCTACTTTACTCCATATTACCATTGAAGGAAATCAAGCTCTCTGTGAAGTATCCTAATTAAACAAAAAATAAGTCCAGAAACTACATTTATCATACATACATACATACATACATACAAACATGGGAAGTCACAATAGAATGTACAGGTTAAAAATTCTTAGCAGAATAAATAGCATAACATTGGGTATAGAACGCTGCAAGCAATACAAGAACATAACCACATGGGTAACAAAGATTATGAAGTCATTCTCACTTAAACACTGAAGTAGGGTAAGTTTGCATTGCAAAATTGCACCAAATTTCAGTGCTGAATCAATGTGTAAGCCACCTCCAAAATACATGCTTACTAACAAATTTTAAGCCTCCAGTATACTGAGGTACAGATGCCTTCTCCTGGCCACAGCTCGACCCTGTAAAATATGCAACAAAAAATATCTTAGAATACTCACTTTTCCAGTACCTGCCTACTAGTTCACCTCTGTACACCTCTGTACAAACTATATGGTGATAATTGGAGATGAGGGGTTTATGGGGTGATGGATGGAGTTAAGAGGAATAATGAGATGATAGATGTGGGTTGTATATTGTGTTAGCACTAGGCTGCACAACACAATGGCGGGAGAAAGGCAGAAATGGGAGTACAGGTCACAGCTTAAATGCACAATCACATGGGGGGTACAGAGTACCAACTACCTGGAGATGGTGATGTGGATGTGGCCTGTTCCCCACTGGAATATATTATGTGGCCTGAATGTCATCCCCTGCTCCCACAAAAGATCAGCTGCAGTCTTGACCTTTTCCTCATTTTAGACTATATTGGGCTCATTGGACTATGTCGGACCAGTATTGGATCGACTGTATTTCTTTAATACATTGGCCAATGAGGGATGTTGTTGGGGAGGGTTGAAATAAAGTATTTTATGTTGTTTCTGTGTTTATTGTATTATTATTTTCCATTTTCAGTAATGGGAGTTTCTGATCTGCACCTCTTCATTGCTATCGCTGGGGCTCGGTGTCAGCCAGTGGTGTTTTATGTCACCCCAAAACTGACACTATACCTCTCTCACTAGTACCCCAGTGCCCAATGAACCAGAGGTGCTAGGAAGAGTCTGGTTACCGTCTCAAGCACTCCCTCTAATGAGGTGATCTACTTCTGGGGTGGCTGAGGGCTGGTATTTTTATAATAACAAAGGCCCAATATTCATGGACCTTCCCATCCTGACAGGATCAGGCTGCAGCCGCTAGTTTTACCTTGACTGGTTATAAATAAAGGAAGAGACCCCACATTGTTTTCGTTGTATCATTTGTATCAGAAAGCAAAACTTAAAATAAAAAAAAAAAAACATGGTTATCACGAGCAGCCGTGCAGCCTGCATGTTTGGATCGCAGGTGCACTTGTGTCCCCTCCCCTTGCACACTGCCAGGGACAAGTGACACCGTGATCCACATGTTGGGCTTTGGGCATGCTCATATTGCCAGCATTAACTCACCCATCCACGCTCCTGCTCCTCTGTGCTACTCTGTCAGCTGGTGTATGTGCCCTGGCTCACTGAAAATTAGAGGGCCAGTGCAGCGTAATTGGCTAATTGCTAATATATCCTGGCACCTCCCCTACTTCCTTGCCGATTTACAGTGCTCTAAGCCTTAGACAAAGCATTCCTGATAGTGTTCCTGTTCTGCTGTGTTCCTGACCTTTGCTACATTCTCGGACCTCGTTTGCCTGCCGTTTGCCCTGACCTTTCTGCATGTCCCTGACTATGAGCTTGCTTCACGATTGTGTACCACGCAACACCTTGCCTGCCACCGCAACTTGCATCAGGGGTAGTTACCTGGTAGTGTCCCGCCACAGCAAGCCCAACCTGCCTTGTGGTGGGTTCCGGTGAATACTGGACCTACTTAGACTCCGCCCCCTGGTGTGGCATAAACCACCGCTTGCAGTGTACCATAGGTACCATAGCAGTTACGGTAAGCCTACCCTTACAGTTAGATCCAGCCATGGATCCTGCCAAGCTACCTCTGCTAAGCACCGCGAACCTCACCACCATTGTGGCCCAGCAGTCCCAGCGGATTGTGCAACAGGCATAGCAGCTAAACCAACTGTCCTCCATGATGCAGCGGATTCTCTTCACCCAGCAGCAGCTGCAGCCTTCTCCGGTGGGCTCTTCAGCACTTGCAGCTCCAGTGGCACCCGTCGGCCCCCAGCTTCAATTATCATTGCCAATGAAGTTTGATGGGGACTCTAAACTATGCAGGGCGTTCGTTACTCAAGGCTCCATGCACGTGGAACTGATGGCCAGCCAGTTCCTGACCGAATGGTCCAAGGTGCATTTGTGGTCAGCTTTCTCTCTGGGAAAGGCCCAGACAGAAGCAATCTTGTGATGGCTAATATCCAGGCCTTCTTAGCAGAATTCCATAACGTCTTCAAGGAACTAGTTTGTGCGTCATCTGCCGAAACAGCACTTCAGAATCTATGTCAAGGGGACTCCTCTGTCAGAGAATATGCCGTTCATTTCAATACTCTGCCTCAGAATTGTCTTGAAATGATGCAACCCTATGTACCACATTGAAGAAAGGCCTCTCCAGCAGAGTGAAAGATGTGCTGGCTGCACGGAACCTTCCATCTTCCTTAAGTGATCTTATTCACTTGGCCACCCGCATCGACGTGCGGTTTACTGAGAGGAAGTATATAATATTAGTTGTTCGGCACCCACTTTATCTCTTATTTATAAATGCTGGGTATCAAAATAGACATCAAAATGCACAATCTGTATATACCCGCATACACGATTAAGCATACTCCAATGTTTGCTTAAATTTTATCGAGATTTATTTTAAAGCGACCAAATCAAAACACATGAACGTGTGGTAATAGAAAAAATTTCACCAGTAATAAGTATAAAGATAGAGGTGAAGATACATACCAGTGATCCCAGTATAAAGTGAATACTGGCCGCAGCTCAGTGATGCAAAGAGGAAAAGCGCCGTGCTCCATTCGGAGCTCGGCGTCTCTAAATGGCTACAGCGCATGCGCCATTGAAAATCCCGGACGTGCGTCATCGAAGGGCATGTTGATCCCAACTTCCGCCCTTACTATATATATTGCGCATGCGCGGGCCGACGGACAATGTATGTGTACAATTAAAGACTATGCAGCTCCAGATAACCACATTAGTAGTAGAAACTCACTTACAGTTGTGCTATTATCCTGATCTATTGTCTTAATATACAAATTATGCCCAAAATACTATATCATATCCAGTGCAAAATTAGACATGCATGGGATTATATTTTTAATGATAATATTATTTGAATAGAGACCATGATCTGATTATTCTATCATCTCTTTCCACTAATCTCAAATTGGACATGCAGCACCATAGACACAAAACATATAAATACAAACATATACATAAAAACAATACATCAATGTGTTAATATACATATAAATCTACAACTATACATATAACGATAACAACAATACATAAAAGTAACATCTTTCACAATAGCCGATAGTTCTATTCTCTCCCTATCATATGACATTCCTAATGATTATTATCTAAATGAGAAGTCACATTCACGATTTAGGCCTCTAGGTGTTATTCACGTCGTCCACCTTTTTTAAGGGGACAAGGACGGAAGGCTTATTCAAACAGACGAAGAGGACTAGATGGAGCAATATCCAAAGAAAATTTAATACAGGGACGGACGCGATCACAAGTTTAAATATTGAGGACAACTTGGTCATTAATATTTCATCAACTAACTTATCTCCTCCAGAATTAAATCTTTTGCAATGGGGCTTGTCATTTTGTCCTACTCCCCTCTTCGATTCGTTTAGATTCGAACAGGAACTCAGATATTTCTATCGTACTTTACGTTTAAAGGCACATTTTGGTTCTAATCAGGATACAGTAAGTGAGGGGGATCCTTCAATTACATCCAGTGCAATTTCAATTAAAACGCTTGGATTGAGAACCAACAGTACCTTTAATCCTCCACGAACTTTACATGGTGTTGAGGCAGTTATTTCTTTAATAGATGGTGACATTCGTAAGGTTCTATCAGAACGTAGACAGATGCATTTTCATGACAATTTAAGTAGAGAAGAGAAAGATAAGCTCTATCCTCTGAAAAAGAATAAAAAAATCATATGCAAACCGGCAGACAAGGGTGGAGCCCTAGTGATTATGGACAGACATATGTATGTGGAGGAAGTTTGTCGCCAACTATCTGATACATCTACGTATCAGAGACTCGATAGGGATCCCCTACTGAGAAATAAGAATAGAATAAAGGACGTATTGGATCAATATCTGTTGAAAAAAGTTATCGATCAATCTACATATAAGTACCTACAGATGCAACATCCAATATGGCCTGTATTCTCCATACTCCCAAAGGTCCATAAAAGTTTGGACAAGCCGCCAGGTCGTCCAGTTTTGGCTTCTACTGATTCGGTTTTCAGTCCTGTTGCGAAATTTTTGGAAAAAATATTGACACCTTTGATTAAAGTTTCGACATCGTTTGTCCTCGATACTTCTCATTTTTTACAAATAATAAGGGAAATAAAGAATATACCAACTGATGCTCTACTAGTCTCCTTTGACGTAGTGAGTCTATATACATCGATTGAACACCAGGGAGGCCTACAGGCAGTCTCTAAATTATTAGGATATTCTAATCTTAACACGGATGAACAAATGTTTTGCCTTGAACTATTGACCATCATATTGACTGAGAATTACTTCCTCTGTGGTGATGATTATTACAATCAGAGGAGAGGCACAGCCATGGGCTCAAACGTTGCCCCGCCCTATGCAAATGCATATATGATAGACTTTGAAGATACCTACATATATGCTACAAGACAATTTCAAGATCAGATACTAATATGGAAACGATATATTGATGATATTTTTTGCATATGGTGGGGCAGCGTTCAGAGTCTTCAAGATTTTTTGCGGCTTCTTAATTCTTTCTGTACAGGATTACAATTTACAATGGAATTTGATGGCTGTCAACTCCATTTTTGAATATTTTGGTGAAGAAAGATGAATGTGGGAATTTATCCACTGACATCTATTCTAAACCTACGGACAAAAATAGTTTATTGGATTTTAGAAGTTGTTATCCTATGAACACTAAATGTCCCTTACCAAAATCCCAATTTGCTCTGGTCCGCGGATTGTTTCTGAAAGTTTCTTAGAAAGAGGTGGCCATTATTAAGTGAACATTATCCTTCTATAGAGGAATTTTCTCATCCAGTGATAATTTGCTCAAGACGTCCAAAAAATATTCTTGATTACTTGGTGAGGGCGGATTTTGTCCCCACCAGGGTCTCGCCAATACAAAGTACATTGACTTGTTCTAGAAGAGGGACTTATGCCTGCTTACATTGTGCACATTGTGCCAATGTTGTCAAAGGGCAATTCGTACAACATCCGCATACAGGCAGGAGAATTCCTATAAGAGGCTCTTTTACTTGTGACTCATCGGCTGTAGTCTATTTGTTGAAGTGTCCTTGTGGTATTATCTACATGGGCGAAACGATGCAGAGAGCGAAAGATAGGATTGCTTGTCATAAATCTACGATACGATGCCAGAAAAATTGGTTACGCGTTCCAGCACACTTTATACAGGCAAAATATTCATTGGTACAACTAAGTTTTCAGATTGTAGAACAGGTTAAACGCCCCCGTAGAGGTGGAGATCAAGTCAAATTACTAAGAGAGAGGAAATCATGGTGGATTCACCATCTGGACACCTTAATATCTAGAGGCCTAAATCGTGAATGTGACTTCTCATTTCGATAATAATCATTGAGAATGTCATATGATACGGAGAGAATAGAACTATAGGGTTTTCGGCTATTGTGAAAGATGTTACTTTTATTTATTGTTGTTATCGTTATATGTATAGTTGTAGCTTTATATGTATATTAACACATTGATATATTGTTTTTATGTATATGTTTGTATTTATATGTTTTGTGTCTATGGTGCTGCATGTCCAATTTGAGATTAGTGGAAAGAAATGATAGAATAATCAGATCATGGTCTCTATTCAAATAATATTATCATTAAATATATAATCCCATGCATGTCTAATTTTGCACTGGATATGATATAGTATTTTGGGCATAATTTGTATATTAAGACAATAGATCAGGATAATAGCACAACTGTAAATGAATTTCTACCACTAATGTGGTTATCTGGAGCTGCATAGTCTTGAATTGGACACATACATTGTCCGGCGACCGGCGCATGCGCAATACATATAGTAAGGGCGGAAGTTGGGATCAACATTCGCTTTTCCTCTTTGCATCACTGAGCTGCGGCCAGTATTCACTTTATCCTGGGATTGCCGGTATGTATCTTCACCTCTATCTTTATATTTATTACTGGTGACATTCTTTCTATTACCATAACATTCTTGGATGTAATTCTAATGTGTGTTATATTATAATATGCACACTAATGACTAAAATAAATGGCGGACTGATGACTCTATATTGATTTTATAAATGATGTTGCCACAATCATGTTTTATTTTTGTATCATTGTAGGTCTCATATTTACCACACTATAAGAGAGGTATGTTAACCATGGTGGCTATCTTGATATTTTGGACATGCACCACCATATACCATAATGTCTGGATAACAATCTTCTGGATGATAACTCTTGTATGACTTGTCTATTAATACTTTGTGTTTACATGGTTATAACATTTATATGTTTGTTATTTGTATTTACTATGTATTGTTGTAATCATTATGTTATATGTTGTGATGTATGTAATTTTTTGCAATTTTTTGTATTTGTTATACTTTCAGCGACACATCTGAAGAAGGTCTAAACTGGACCGAAAACGTTCATGTGTTTTGATTTGGTCGCTTTAAAATAAATCTCTATAAAATTTAAGCAAACATTGGAGTATGTTTAATCTTGTATGCGGGTATATACAGATTGTGCATTACTGAGAGGAAGAACTACGCCAAGAATGCGAACCAGTCCGGTCATGTCATCTATTCCGTTTGCCTCCAGTGTTTCAAAGGCCACCGCTGTCTCCTTCGCTACTTCCCGTCGAAGAGCCAATGCAATTGGATAGAGCCCAACTGGCTCAGCAAGAATGGTCCAGAAGATGTGAAGAGAATTTGTGCTCCGCCTTCCTGAACTCTGGATCAGACAGGAATTTAATTGATGCCTCCTAGGTCCATAAGTATCATCTGCCAGTGTTCCAGCTTGTCAAGCATCTAATTATCTCTTCTATTAATGATGAATGTTTGAATGACTCTATACAGTTTCTCACTGAGTTTCTCAAACCCTGAGTCTCCAGGTGGGGGTGTTGTACAAAGAGAAAGTTGAGTTCTATGTGCTCCCCCGTTGCTCCCCAGCTATGCTTCTCAGTCTTACATGGCTACAGCGTCACACTTCTGTGCGCGACTGGCAAATGGGTGAAGTCACACTTTGGGGACAAGACTGTCATACCCAGTGTATTGCAGTACCGCATTTGTGCATTCCACTTCTCCAATTATGTCTTCCATTCCTCTGCCAGGGCTGCCTTCCCTGTATCAGGAGTATGTAGATGTCTTTTGCAAGAAACATGCTGAGTCCATGCCTATGATTGTCCTATCGAAGTTCTGCCTGGGAATACTCCTCCTCGGGGCAGAATCTACCCTTTGTCTGTACCCAACACACAGGCAATAGCAGCCTATGTTAAGGAGAATCTTCAAAAAGGAATAATCTACAAGTCTTGCTTGTCTACTGGTGCCAGGTTAATTTTTGTGGAGAAAAGGATGGTTCTCTTCACCCCTGCATCGACTATCAGGGTCCTAATAAAATTACGGTTAAGAAAATTGGGGGTCCTTTACCCCTGATATTTTCCCAATCCATTTGAAACCGGGTGCGAAAGGGAAAGAATTTTTACTAAAAAATTGACCAAGCGAGGGGTCTACAATTTGATCCAATTTCATGAGGGGGAAAGAATTGGGTTTTAGCGATTTTTATTGGGCAAAAATTTAAATCGGCACAAATTTTTTTTGTTGACAAAATTTTTTTGAATAAAGCCCATAAATTTAAAAAGGTTTTAAAAATTTGTTTCTTTATCTATTAAGATCGTGCCTTTTTTGGCGCTTTCCCATCATTTTTGGGGGCCAGCCCAAAACAGCTTACAAAAAATTTTGAAAAGGTGAGATGTGTGGGGCGGAAGTTTATGGGCTGGGATGTGTTTTGGTTTTTGATTGGCTGGAAAAAATCAATGACCCTTCGTTTTACAAAAGAAAAGCCACTTTTTCCCGTTTATGATCAGTGTCTTCTCAAACGTTTCATAGCAGGAGGCGTGGCTCTGCCTGTTTCCAAACCGGCCCCCAGCGAAATTTTTTTTTTTCTTTCACAGAGAAAACCCCACTATTAACTGGGGATCCCTTTCAATTAGTTTTGTCGAGATTGGAAAATTTTATGTAGTTTGGTTAAAAAAATTTAAAAAAAAAAAAAAAAGGGGCCCTTCTTAACCCCTGTAAAGTCACGGGGGGGGGGGGAGCCCGGGGGGGGGCCCCTTGCGGGCGAACACAGAAAGCTCTTAAAGAACACTGGATTTAAAATTCACCCCAAAAATTTGTTTTACACATTGCACTGCAAAAGCTTTTTTATTAAAGTTTTTCTATTGAAATATTTCCTGGGTATTGGGAGCCTGAACTTTATTAGGTACCACTTTTTAGTAACTGAGGGCTCTTTGTTAGGTCAAAACTCCACTTTTATTCTAGTATACATTTCAGATAGGTGTTCCCCATATCAATTTTTTCCCGTTCCCGCTTGTTGATATAGCCCCCTTGAGTTAAAATTGAATCCGCAATTTTGTAGTCTGCCAAATTTATAGCTTCAAAAATAACCCTTTTTTTATCCGAATACATTACAGATTACGTGTTTTTCACTTTGGCGCATACAGCTTTGTTCATTTAGCACCTTGCACTTAATGTGAAACAGCAATTTTTTAGTACCCAAGGTGAAATTTAAAAGGGGCCAAAAAAAACCTTTTTTTATCCGAAAAAAATTACAGATACGTGTTTTTTGCCTTTTTCCATCAGATTTTTTGATAGGCCACCTGCAGTTAAATTTGAATCCAGCAATTGTGTTGTTACCCCAGGTGAATTTATAGGGTGCCCCAAAAAATTTTTTATTTCCGAATCATTCAGTACGTGTTTTTTTTCACTTTGGCGCACTACAGCTTTGTCATTGAGGCCCTTGCACTTAAAATGTGAATACAGCAATTTTGTAGTACCACAGGTGAAATTTAAAGGTGCCCAAAAAAAACCTTTTTTTTATCCGAAAACATTACAGTACGTGTTTCTTGCCTTTTGCCCGTCCCCGATTTTTGATAGAGCCACCTTGCAGTTAAAATTTTTTAAACCGCAATTGTGTAGTTAAACAGGTGAATTGATAGGGCCAAAAAATACCCTTTTACTACCCAAAACATTCAGATAGTGTTTTTGACTTTTGGACCATACAGCTTTGTTATTTAGGCACCCCTTTCCCAAAATTAAAAATTTTTTTGAAATAAAAAACCAAGGCCAAAAATTTGGGACTAAAGTTTTCAACCCCCCAAAGGTGAATTTTTTGGGGGTTAAAGGTTCCAAAAAATACTTTTATTATCCCAAACATTCAGATAGTGTTTTTTTGCCCTTTTTCCCAGTCCAGATTGTTGATAAGCCACCCTTTTCAGTTAAATTTGAATCCCGCAATTTTGTAGTTTTCCCCAGGGAATTGATTTGGGCCAAAAAAAAACCTTTTTTTTATCCGAATTAAAATTACGTACGTGTTTTTTTCCTTTGGCGCAAGCCCGCTTTGAAATCTATTTGCAGTTAAATTTATACAGCAATTTTTTTAGTCCCACAGGTGAATTGATAGGTGCCAAGAATACCTTTATTTCCGAATACATTTCAGATACGTTTTTTTTCACTTTGGCGCGGCCAGCTTTGTTGATAGATTACTTGCAGTTAAATTTGAATACAGTAATTTTGTAGTCCCACAGGTGAATTGAAAGGTGCCAAAATACCTTTTAATATCCGTAAAATTTCAAAAGGTGTTTTTTTTTTCCTTTTGGTCATCAAGCCTTGTTCATAGATCTACTTTGCAGTAAAATTTGAATCCAGCAATTTTGTTTTGATTTGAGGGATTTGAGAATAGCTGTGATTTGCCGTCTTTTAATAAGAGACTTTCCAAAACTCTTCCATACCTTCTAAAATTTTTATATTTCTGAACATGGAGCGAAATTCAGGTGGTAAGCGAGCAAAGAGGGGGGTAGGACATGGAGGTAGAGGTACGAGAGAAGGTGCTCCTTCCAGTGCTGGCGACAACACACATGCCAGCGGATCGTCAGTTGCAGGACCGTCAGGCCTGTCATCGCTGGGTCAGGGCCCTGTGAATCTCAGTAACGAACAGCGTCGCCAATCTGTCCTTCAGTGGTTAATGCAACCTGCATCCAGCAGTCTTACCTCCTCGTCCTCCCAGTCACGGCCACAAATGTCGTCATCAGCATCACCAGCATCCGTCCAACATGAAGCAGCCCAAATGTCAACTGTGTACCCACCACTTTGGATAATCCATTTTCTGAAGACCTCTTTGATGACAAAATGCAGTTGGGGTCAGAAGGCATGTTAAAAGATCAAGAGGCCAAAGAGGATGATTTTCTCTGCTCTGACGCCCAGTTACTGATGCCATCAGAGGAGGAGAAGGAAGCCGGTCAATCGGCAAAAATCGGCAACGCCTTGCAGTCCCTCTTGCTTGTAGCCCGCAGCTCCTGGATGCAGAATGTCAGGACGACAAAGTCACCTGTGTTGATGATGATGATGACGACATTGCGGATCCAACGTGGTCTTTTCAGCAGAATTTGCTTGCGAGCGCTTCATCACTGGACGAGGAGGAAGACGATGGGGTAGTGTCAGTATGGGTTCCGCCTCAAAAAGGGAGAGGGCGGTTGCAGAAGTCCGCTGATATGATTCTGCCAGCCACGGTCAGCGCAAACCCCGCTCCTCACTTATTGCCGTCAAAAAGATCCAGGACCTCTCAAGCCTGGGCCTTCTTTGAGCAAGCCTCTAATTCACCCAGCGATGTCATATGCCGCCTTTGCCGTAAACGCATAAGTAGAGGCAAGAACCTTAGGTGGTTAACCACCACCAACATGTCTAGTCACATGCAGCGAATGCATGAGTTGAAATGGAGGCAACACTTGGCCAAAAAAGGCCAGACCGACGCCGGGCCTCCAACCACTGTCACACCCTCTGTCTCTGCCTCCTCCTCCACCACCACCAAGCGTTCCTCAGCTGCCCATGTCTCTCAGAGTCATGATCAGGGATCAGCCTCCGCTTCAGCCTCCACCGTCGCCCGAGTACCACCAGCACCACCAGAGACCCATCCTACCCCTTCTCCTCCCGCCAGTTTGATGACCTGCACGCCATACAGTGGCCAGTCTAGCAGCCAGCCTTCTGTCTTCCAGGTTTGTGAGCAGAAGAAACACTTTAACCCAAACCATCCCAAAGCCAAAAGCCTGAATGTCGGCATTGCCAGGCTTTTGGCCTTGGAAATGTTGCCTTTCCGTCTGGTGGACACAGATGGGTTCCGCCACGTCATGGCCCTTGCCTACCCAAAATACCAGATGCCGAGCAGGCATTTCTTTGCCAGAAATGCCGTCCCTGCCCTGGCCAGCCATGTGTCATCTAAAATTTCAAGTGCATTGTCTGCATCTGTGTCCGGCAAAGTCCATCTGGCCACCGACACATGGACTAGTAAGCACAGCCAAGGCCACTATATCTCTGTGACAGCTCACTGGGTGAGCTGGGTGGATGTCTCTAGGGGTGACGGTGGCTCTCAGGCTCGGCGCACGCTCTTCAAAACCGCAGGGATGGTGCAGGGTTCTTTCCCCCAAGGTCCTCTGGTGGCATCATGTGCCCAGAGAAACCAGGCCGTGTTGAAATTAATCTGTCTTGGAGACCGTCCACACACAGGTCAGGAGCTATGGACGGCTCTCCGCAACGAGACCGAGCGCTGGCTGGGTGACAAGAACCTCTGTGCAGGCAAAGTGGTGTGCGATAACGGGCGAAATATGCTGGCCGCCCTTAAGATCTGGTAGGCTGGAGCACATCCCTTGCCTGGCACATGTCATGAACCTTGTCGTCCAGAAATTTCTAAAGAGCTACCTGGGTCTGGACTGCCTGCTGAGGAAGGCTCAAAGTCTGTTCGCACTTCCGCCGTTCGCACCCTGCTTCGTCCCGCCTGGCTGCGTTGCAGCGTCAGCTCAGCTTCCCCGTCAACTGTCTCATTGTTGTCATGGCAACACGCTGGAATTCCACCAGCTGTATTGGGGGACACAATGGCCCGGAAGTTGGAGGACTATTTAAACTAGGGACTGGGGGGGGGAGTGTAATTACAAAGATAGCATGCAAGATAGTGAAGATAGAGAGCTGGGAATTAGGAATAAAACAGGGGGTGGAGTGGAGGGAGGGGGTGTAGCAATAGATAAAAATATCAGGGAGAAAGGAATAAAAACTGAAAAAATCTATAAATTGCATGCTGACCAATGCCAGGAGTCTGACCAAACAAAATTAATGAACTAGAAGTATTAATAGCTGAGAAAATATGACAATAGTGGGGATAACTGAGACAGGGGCTGGACGAGAGAAAACGACTGGGCGGTTAACTTGCAGGGTTACAGTCTATTTAGAAAGGAGAAAAAGACGGAAAGGGGGAGGTGTCTGTCTCATGTAAAATCTGTCTGAAGCCAACACTGCGGGAAGATATGGGTTTACAGGTTAATGAACATGTGGAATCATTATGGGTAAATCTACATGGGGGTAACAATAACAATATAATACTAATAGGGGTCTGCTATAGTCCCCAAATATAACAGAACCCATGGAAGATGTAATCCTCAGGCAAATAGATGAGGCGGCTAATCAGAAGGAGGTTAATATTATTGGCGACTTTAACTATCCAGACATCAATAGGGAATCTGAAGCTAGTAGCTCTCATAAAGGAAACAGGTTTTTGTCAATAACTAATGATAATTACCTTTGCCAAATGGTGCAGGAACCGACTAGAGGAAAGGCCCTGGATGTCATATATCTAGATTTTTCTAAAGCATTTGATATGGTGCCACATAAAAGGTTGGTAAATAAAATGAGAATGCTTGGACTGGGGGAAAATGTGTGCAAGGGGTAAGTAACTGGCTCACTGATAGAAAACAAAGGGTAGTAATTAACGGTACAAAGCTCAGAACTGGATCGCTGTTACTAGTGGGGTACCACAAGGGTCAGTATTGGGCCCTATCCTCTTTAACATTTTTCATTAATGATCTTACAAAAGGGAATACACAGTAGAATATCGATCTTTGCAGACGATACTAAGCTCTGTAAAGTAATCAACACAATAGAGGATAATATGTTATTACAAAGGGATCTGGATAAGTTGGAGGCCTGGGCAGGGAAATGGCAGATGAGGTTTAACACTGATAAATGCAAGGCTATGCACATGGGGAAGAGAAATCCATTACATGATTACATGTTAAATGGAAAAACACTGGGTAAAAGTGACATGGAGAAGGACTTGGGAATCCTGGTGGACAGTAAACTTGCCAGTGTCAGGCAGCAGCAGCCAAAGCAAATAGGATCATGGGGTGCATTAAAAGGGGCATAGATGCACATGATGAGAACTTTATTCTCCCATTATACAAGTCACTGGTTAGACCACACATGGAATATTGTGTTTCAGTTTGGGCACCAGTGCACAGGAAAGACATTTGTAGAGCTTGAACAGGTACAAAGGCGGGCAAACAAAAAATAATAAAAGGACTGGGTGGACTAAAAGTACACAGAAAGATTGGCAAGATTAGGGTTATTTAGTTTTTGAGAAAAGAAGGGTTCGGGGGGACATAATAATATATTTAAATACATCAAAGGTCAATATAGAGATCTTCCCAAGATTTATTTATAAAACAGGCTGTATCTAGAACAAGGGGGCATCCTTTACGTCTTGAAGGGAAAGAAAGTTTCTACATAAACATAGAAAGGGATTCTTTACTGTAAGAGCATGAGACTAAGGAATTCTCTGCCAGAGGAAATGGTCCCCCCGGTGAATTCAATAACCGAGTTCAAAAAGGGTTTTGGGTGCATTTCTGGAGCGTAATAATATAACAAGTTATAGTTACTAGGATTCAGGAGAGGGGTCAGTGATCCCGGGGTTTTTTTGATTGCCAGATTGGAGTCAGG
>JAODAL010049308.1:0-28285 GCA_025379985.1 Phyllomedusa bahiana
ATTTGGGGGGCCAAAATTATGCAAAGAAGGATTATTGCTTTGTATCAATCCTTCCAAGCTCAAATTTGTATTATTGGCTCATGAACTAATCCTATTGTCATTAATAATGGTACAAGGCAGGGATGTCCTCTGTCTCCTATACTCTATGTTCTAATAATGGAACATCTGATGCAGGCAATATGTCTAGACCTATCTATTTATGGGATTAAAAATTAAAATCAACAATTAAATCTTGTTTTTTGGGAGACTTTTTACTAGTCTTCAGAACACCATACATTTTTGCCAGCCATAATTAAGGTGTTGAAAGAATATGGCCTACTCAGCAATCATAAAATCAACATGACTAAAACTACAACCTTAAACTTAAATATCCCTGACCATAATTTGTCACAACTTAAAACCTCCTTCCCCTTCTCTTGGGCAGCAACTTCTTTCCAATATTTAGGCGTTCAGATTCCTTCCAATCTTGATGAATCTTTTGACTTAAATTTTGCTGCTCTGCCTCACAATATAAGATGGCATCTATTAAAATGGGGTGAAAAAGACTTTTTGGTTGCATAAATATTAAGATGAAAGTGCTGCCTTGCCTATTATATCTCATCCAAGCCATTTCCATCCTTCTACCTAATTTTTTTTATTTATCGCTTTATGTAAACTTACTTCCCATTTTATCTGGGCCAGGAAACACCCTAGGTCCACCTTAATTTGTTCAAAATGAGATGGAGGTTTATCCCTCCCAGATTTTCAAGTCTATTAACTGGCTTCTGTCGCAGTCTGTACTCTTGACAACTTTAAAAAATCAAACTCTAAATTATGGGTCAAAATGAAAAAAAAAAGTTTTTTAAAGCCCCATTTTTTTTTTTTCCCTGGCCCCCAAACCACAATGCTACCTAAAAATCACTTCATCCCATCCCTTTATCCCCAAATCTTGCTTTTTACTATGTAGATATTTTTCCTCCAAAATAAATATATTTCTCCTGGGAGGCCCATGTACCCTATTACTGGTTGCCAATGTTTCCCAAAACCCTTTCACTTCTCTCCTTTTTTTGGGTGCAAGCTTCACAATCATTATTTGGAAGTGTCCTTTTTTTCGGGGTACCCGAGCCAATAATGAACCGTGGGCACCCCCTGACCCAAAAAACTTCTCAAGTTTCTATTCTACTTGTAAATCATCCCTAAATATTCTGTCAGTGTGACTTTAAAATTTTGGGGGTTTTGGGGGAAAAATTTTGGGGGACGCACTTTCAGATATCTATAAGTTATTAACTAGTATACCAATCAAAGACAAACTCTCTTTCAAGATAAGTTGGGAAAAGAAACCAAATATAAAACTCTCGGATAAAGATAAAAGCAGGGCGTTCCTCTTAACACACAAAACTTCAACATCCACCAAACCCCAGGAACTAAATTATAAAATTCTAACAAGATGGTATAGAGTCCTAGCTCTTTTACACTCTCTCTACCCATAAGTTCCCAATATATGTTGAAATTGCAAGAAAGACAGAGGAACGATGACCCATATTTGGTGGGGTTGTCCTATTCTTCAACCTTTCTGGATTAAGGTGATCGATGTCATTCAAGTAATCATTGGTTTTTAAATTATAAAACGTCCCTTAGGATAGGGGTCCTGGGGGGATGGGTGTTGGGGGTTGTGACAGACGTGTGTGAGGGAGCTCTGACAGCCATCCCGAAAAACCCGGCTAAAAAATCCCTGAGACACAAACGCCCCGGAGACATCTTAAATAAAGGGCACTATGAACTGGAACATTTTTTAAACCCCCCGCCCTTTTCTGACCCCCCAGTGGGAACACCGACCTTGTTGCGTGCTTGTTCTCCTGTGGGTGCCCCATTTACCCGTGGGTTCCTCTACTGAGCCCAAGCCGAGCCCATCTGTGCCCCCAATTGTCTCCAGACAAAACCCACAGCAGATCGCACTGTGACTTACTTGTTGGGACTGTGTGCACCCCATACAGCGGTCCCATCACTCAAAAGCAACCCTGCACCTCCTCCCTTTAAAGAGCCCCTGTTCATGTCTGTCAGCCCCCTCACTGCACAGTGTCTCTCTCAGGAGATGTGAGGCAGGGGCCCGGGCAAGATAAGAGAAAAACTTTGTGGCCTGTCTGAAAACCCCCTGGGCTATCTCACACGTGCTCTGCCTGCAAACGACTTTCCTAGCTGTCTATTAAATTAAACCCCTTTACTGCACCCCCACTGCATCTTTAAAAAAGCAACTGTGAAATTAACCCTCACTCTACACATCAAAGGTATATTCCGGGGGGGAGTGACTGTGCAACCTCATTTACCCCTTCCTTGCGGTTTTCCTCCGTCCCATTTTTTGGCTTTAAGTTTGGGGTTTTTCCATATTTTCGGGCCCCCTTATTTACCCCGTTTTTTAGACCAAGAGAAGGAGAGGGAAAAAAAGTAAAAATTAAAAAAAACTAGGGGTGGTACACCCAAAAAAAAAAACGAAAAAGCAAATAACAAAATGCCAGAGTTTTTTTCCCTTTTCTCAAGCCAAAAGAGGACTAAAATTCCCTCTCCCTTCCCTACTTCGTCCTCAAAGCGAATTGTGGACCTCGAAAACCTAAAAATTTTGGGACTCTAACCTCTGATGTAGAACCCCAAAACCCCTATTCCCCTTTTTTCCGTTATTTTTACACACGACTAAAAACAATGATGGATGAACTAAAGCAAGATTTTCATTCCTAGCATCCCCACTGAAAACAAAAAATAAAAGTCGTTTTGCAAAATCTCTAACATTGATCGATGCCAAAAATGCATTTGAAGAAGAAGGCAACGCCTCGCCGCCAAAGCCCTTGATTTGGAGGACGTCCGGGGCCAAATAATGTGAGGATCCGGGTATCCCCAGAAACTATCTCACCCCCAACTGAATGCATACCTCCCGACCTGATGATTTTGGTTTCCCAAACCCCCCACTCGATCTTCCCAAGATGGGATTAAAGGGATCCCAAAACCCAAAAAACTTGCCCCCCAACAATCCCGGGGGACACATCGCCAAAATTCTTTTTTTAAAATGTGAAAGGGATTTCCCTCCGTGCTCTCCGAAAAACCGAATCTCCCCCCTGCCCGTTTCCAGTCGTTCTCTATCTTTCCAGCCCCTTTTTTTCGAAAATATGCTCAGGCGGAAAAATTTTCAGCCTTTCCCAAAATTCTCAGATACAAAGCAACCCAAATATAGATGGGGCTTCCAGTGAAGCTTATCATTCCCAAAACGGCCCCAAATTTTAAAACTGCAACTCCCCAAGGGGGCCTTTGTTTTTTGTTGAGAGACTGGAATCTTTTTCCCTCTTTGAACAACCCGCCGGGGGAAAAAGAAACAGAGTAGCCGGGAATGACACTCCTCTATTTCTGATAACCCACGAGATCAAAACCAGGCCTTGGATGATGCGTTGATACCCTTTTGTTCATAATATTTGGAGTGCTGATTGGTGCTCTCTGTTTGCTTACGTTTTGCTCGGCACTATGTCCTTTCCCTCTGGTTCAAGGCAGGACTTTTGCCCCACTATTCTTTCCCGTTTAGGAATGAAAGAGTCTTTCAACTTATTTTTTTGATTATGAGTTTTTTGGTTCATTTTTTTGTTTCCCAAATGGTGCAAAGTACTTTACAATTCTGGGTTTTTTCTTCAGTTTCCCGGGGTGCAGGCCTTTTCGGCGCTCCCCCCGGCCAAAGCTTTACCTTTTCAGATCATTATGACGAAAAATTTCAATCTTTCACGTAAAGGACAAATTTCCCTTTAAGGCCCCCTACTGGGGAGAGAATTTTTAAATCGGGTGCCGTTTTTTGCTGCACCCAGGAAACCCCCTTTCTCAAAGAGGGCCAAATTTCACAAAGAAAAAACTACCCCAAAATATTTTTCACTCTCTCTTCATCCAAACGTCGGGGGTTTGCAAATTTTGGTTAAAAATTTTCTCCTTTAATCTTACCCTCCTTCATTGTCCAGAGGACGTACGTCTCTTGGCTGTGAAATTAATTAAGGCCCTATACCTTAACTGCCTCAAAGCCCTTAAAACTAGACAAATCTCCTTTATTAAAAAATTTTCAACAAAGAAAAATGTTAGGAAAGGTGGATTTAATTATTTGCGGTTTTTTCAACTCGTTGTCATGCAGATCTGGACAGATCGGAAAACCAGGGGCAGATCTTGCAAGATTTTCCCTTTCCTTTGCTGAAAAGACTTGCACGATGTCTGGCGGGTACCTCCATCCCAAAAACTATTCCCTACAAACATTTTCACTCTCGTCTAGATTCTTTGTAATTACAAAATTGTTTTAGATTTTTTTGATCCACTGCATAGGAATTAAAACGGGGTCTGATCATGCCCTTTTTTATCTTTTTAAGCCTCGGGCCTTCAACCCCCCTTGCCCCCTTGGGGCTTTTAATAATTATTTTTTAAAAAAATCCGCAAATGTCAGCTACTTTTCCCGATTAAAGACTTTTTTAAAAATTAACGCCCCTTCTGCCCCCTCTACGGCATTTTATGGTAGGGGCCCATAAACCCTATATTCCGGGCATATTTATTCAGCTAGCAGTAGAAAAAAAAAGGAACGACGGGCGAATTAATAGCCCCTTTTGGGAAAATTAAAAAAGCAGAATGGGGCATTTAAATCAGAACCTCTCTTTACAAAAAAAATTTCCTTAACCGTCTTGGGAAAACGGGTACCATTTACCTCCAAAAGAATGATTCCACTTGGCCAAACAAAAAATGCAATTTAAGTGCGGGGAGACAAGCCTGGCAAGCGCTAGCAAATAGAATCAAAACACAAAAAGCTAACGCGTATTTCCCACTTAACTTCCCCTCAGGGGGAATTAAAGAACCCAAAGTATTTAACCCCAAATTTGCACCTACTATCCTAACTAATAATTACATTCCAACGAAAAAATCCCCGTTCCTTCAACTAAGGGTATTAACCCTTTCTGAGTTTCATACACTACCTATGCTAAAAAATCCCAACTAAAGACAAAATAAACCCTTTTCTCTCTCTGAAATTAAAAGGGCCTTTGTTCAGCAAAATTTAAAAAATCACCAGGCCCCGGGTCTTTCAAATGAATACTTTCAAGTTTTCTCTGACCTTTTTTCCCAACCTTTATTTAAAAAGTGTAATGAGATTTCTTTTATAAAAGCCCGCACCCGAAATCTCTCTGCAAATTTCACCACGATTTCCCAAAAACCCGGTAAACACTATCTAACTTTAACTAAGACCTATTTCACTACTCAATTCCGACATTTCGTTGCCCAAAAATTTGCGTCCGCTTGAACTTAGTTTTACCTTCCTGATCCATATGATCAGGGAGGATTTTTAAAGGCAGACAGGCAAGAGATGCTACCCCCCACCCAAATTTTAACAAGTTGCGCTTCCCCCCCGCTCCATTTTGGGTTTCTTATCGTTACGGGGAAAACATTTGATAGGGTAAATTGGTTATTCTAAATCATGTTACATAAATTTGGCTTTGCGCTTTATTTTTGCAAGCCATTCTGGCACTTTTTAAACCCCCCGTCAGCAGGGTTTTAACCTTGGTTCTTATCAGCTCCTTTTCTTTGCCAAAGGACACGTCAAGGTGCCACTTTCCCCCCTAATATTCTGCCTTATGAACCACTTGCTGAAGTATTTGGGCTAACCCACAAATTTATGGACTTCTTAAAGGGGCTTTTCACAAGATTTGCCTTTATCAGATGTGTCATGCTGTATCCAACCCCACTTTTTTCTATCAAGTAATAATGGAGACCCTGGGGCCACTTTTTTTTGGTGTCCATTACAAATTGAAAAAAACCAAAAAAATTTTTTTTCTTTTCAATCAACCCTGTTTAAAAGAAGTAACCTAAATCCCCCTTCGGGTTTTAAAAATGGGCTGATGAAAATGTTGATTATCTTGGCAAAAGAATTTCGTACTTCTGCCCAAAAGTCCGGCTAATTTTTAAACCTTTTTGTAGACCTGGAAAATGAAAAATTTAAAAGCTTCTCTGCACTTAAAATTTCGTGGATTGCCAATTAAAGAATTAAAAGGGTTTATTGCCCAAATGTTTTTTATGTGCAGACTATCCCTATTAATCCCCCTCTCCTTACAAATAGACTTCAAGCCATTCCCCGATTTTTTAATGAATGGCCGGAAACCAGGGGCAAAAAAAAAAATTTCTTTTTTACCACAGATATGGTGGTTTACTGTTCCTAATTTAGCAATATAATTACTATCCCCTAAACAGCTATATCCTATCATAAATCAGATTCACCCCCTGGATTCCACTCGAACCTTTTTTCCCTTTACGCCCTGCCCTAGATTTTTATCTTAAACCTCCTTTTTGGAGTTCCCCCTTTCCCTTTCCCCCCCCTTTCCCCCTTTTCTACCTTTTTAAAGTTTTTGGGCACTTTTTGTTTTACCTGGTGGTTGGGATTCCTATCCGGGAAAAAGGACATTCCAAATTTTCTTCCCCAGCTGTTTGGAACCCAAACTTTTTTCCATTTGGCAGAAATTTAAACTGAGTCAGTAACCAACTATATCAAAAAATACCTGCATCATTCGAACACTCTGTCAATGGGCCCCTTCCTCATCCTTTTTCTTTTAATATCTAAAATTTGACATATAGTCCAGGGGAATAAAACCAAAGTCTCTGCAGTCCCCTCAGATTTTCCCATTTTATTCACAAAAAAGGGGGGATACTTAAAGGCTTTTTAACTTAACTTAATCACCTCCCCAAACCCCGGTCAAAAATCCAAAAAATGACAAGTGGGGGAAAAAAACTATTAAAACAATTCCCCTTAGACATTGGGTACAAGCTGTTGTTATGCCCCCCCAAACTGTCTAAATCACTAACCATAAGGGAACGATGCAAAAATCCACTTTCCTGGTATCTCCCCCCCCCCCAATCGCCCCCATTTTTTAATATCCCCAATACCTGCTGGAAAGGGGTGGACAACAGGGTTTAAATCTGCTGCTTGGTGGGGCGCCCTAAAATTAGGAAACGTGGGTGCAAAGCTGCACTCTTAATCGAATTAAGAAGCTTCACTTTACATTTAAACCCCTCAGCTTGGGAGTTCAAATTGATTATTGACTACCTCCCCCCCTTCCGTTTCGTTGTTTTTCCTGTTCTTTTGGCCACCGCACTGCATTGTGCAACTTTTTGGAAAACCCAAAAATTTCCACTGTGGTAGAAATTAAGGGGTGTTAAATTTAAATTTGCCTGTAGTTTGCGACCAGGGCCCACCTTAAAAGTGTCTTAAAAAACATAAACTTGGACACTTGGATGTCAAATATTATTCATCTAATAACCAGAGCTACATACCCCTTTATGTGCTTGTCCTCCTGTGGGGTTTTCCTTTCCCCCCCTTTTTTCGCGTGCATCTAGTTTTTTGTTTTTATGGTTGATCTGGGGTGGTTGGTTCACCCCCAGATAAACCAATTATCTTACTGTTCTTTTCTTGTTTGCTTTTTTTACAATATTGTGAAGAGCTTTTTGATTTTCATAGCTTCGATGTTAATTGGCCCTTTTAAAACATTCACTTTGTTCGTTGTATCATTTCTCCCATTTTTTTTTTTTCTTTTCACCAATAAAAACATGTTCAAAGAGATAGGATCTCTTCTCCTTTTCCCTCCCCTTTTCATTTTTCCCCCCCAAAAACCACCAAACCATTCCAAAAACTCCGCTAAAACTATATCCCTAGATCTGCTTTTACCCCCCAGCCTTCCAAAAATACGTGTTGGAAGAATCAGAAAAATTCTACACACAACGTTAAAAAATACTCCAAATCTGGAGTGAGTGGTCCAACTTTTGCAAATCAGACATGTATCGCACTTTTTCATAATTGTGACTAAATTCGCAGATCTTGCTATTATGATACTCACTTACAGAATCTACTTCCCTATTGGATGCAGATTATGAACTATATGGATATTGTTCAAAGTACAGCCATTTTCTAAGTACTGGAACAGTGAATTAAAACCGGACCTGTTACCATACAGCCACAGAGACCTTCCATTTGATCTGACCATCTGCTCTTCTCTCATTCACAGGTATGATATCTCCGCAGACTATTACCCCCATCAAACTTTCTGCTGACTTCCTTCTCTGATATTTATTCCTTGGTATGATATCTCCGCAGACTATTACCCCCATCAAACTTTCTGCTGACTTCCTTCTCTGATATTTATTCCTTGGTATGATATCTCCGCAGACTATTACCCCCATCAAACTTTCTGCTGACTTCCTTCTCTGATATTTATTCCTTGGTATGATAATGACTGCACACACCTCCACCTTCCTGTCTCCAGTCCCTGCTATTTGTGTTGTTCTTAAGTCTAGCATCTTCAGTTCAATTAGCTTCCTTTCCTCCCCCCCACCTTGTTAATTAGCTGTCCTGACTCCTCCCCTCTTGTTTGCTCTTGGTAGCCAGATTGGGTTTTGATTCACTATATTAGTACCTGTATCAGTCATATCTGACCTTGTCATGTCTGGCCATTGCTCAAAGTACAGCCATTTTCTAAGTACTGGAACAGTGAATTAAAACCGGTATTTAAACCAGGATTAAACAAGGATTGACATAGGTAACAGCTGTTTATGCTTTTCTCTTCCACTTACAGCTCACAGCCTGCCACAGTCACTCACACATGTTTCTCCTGTCCTCCATCATCTACACCTCCATTTTTCTTAAACTAATTGCTTATCCCCATACCCCTCTGCTGGGCAATGCACTGTTTATCTCCCCCAGCATTTTTACTCTCTCACTTGTCCTGCTGCCACCAACCTGTTTCCCACTATCCATCCCTTCCTCACTAAACAGACCCAACCTACTTACTGTCTATCTTACTCCCACCTCCTAACCCTCTCTTTGCTCCTCCAAGCTGCTGGGGACATATCCCCAAATCCAGGGCCCCCACAGCACATTCCAACTATTGCATTTCAAACTGGTAACAGACCCATTTCTGCAAACTCTTTTAACCCTGCAAACTTGAAACCTATTCCCTTGTGCCCTCCTTCTCCTATTTCTCTCTCTGTAGCTCTCTGGAATGCACGGTCTGTATGCAACAAACTCTCCTACATACATGACCCCTTATATCATTGTAACTTATCCTTTCTTGGTCTGACGGAAACCTGGCTGACCCACTCTGACACAGTCTCCCCTGCTGCTCTCTCCTTTGGTGGCCTCCCCCTTTACCCCACTCCTCCCCGCCCTGGCAACAAGCATGGTGGAGGTGTTGGCCTTCTACTGTCAGACACCTGTTCCTTCGCCCCCATTCCGCCATTACCTTTCCTCAACCTCCCCTCCATTGAGGTGCACTCTGTACGCATCTACTCCCCCTCCAATCTCCAAGTGGCAGTCGTCTACCGACCCCCAGGCCCAGCCACCACCATCCTTGATCACTTCGCCTCCTGGCTTCTCCACTTTCTTTCCACTGATACCCCAACAATCATATGGGAGACTTTAACCTCCCCATCGACACACCCCACTCCGCTGCCACAAAACTCCTCTCGCTCTCCTCTTCCTTTGCCTCTCCCAATGGACCTCTGGAGCCACTCATAATAATGGACACACTCTGGACCTCGTCCTCAACCGCCTCTGTCCCCTATCCTACTTCTCTAACTCTCCACACCCTATATCTGACCACAACCTGCTTACCTTCTCCACCATCTCCACCCCACCTGCTCCTCCTGTCTCACACCAAGTACACCCCCGCAGTAACCTTCCAAAACTTAACCCTCGCACTCTCTCGGACTCTCTTGTATCTATCTCTACCATATCCTCGTTAGATTACCCCAACACAGCCACCGCTTTCTACAACCACACATTCACCTCCACTCTTGACTTGTTAGCTCCTCTCACACACACAACAGAACCCACAAAACAAACAGACAACCCTGGCACACAGACTCTACCAAACAGCTGAGGCATGCTTCCAGAATTGCCGAACGCCACTGGAAGAAAACCCGCTCCACCACCGACTTCACCTCGTACAAACTATTACTACACACATTTAAGTCTGCACTGGCCTCAGCCAAACAGGATTACTTCTCCACTGTCATATCCGCCCTGTCCCACAACCCCAGACAACTATTTAAAACCTTCAACTTGCTTCTCCGTCCACCGACACCTCCTCCCCCATCCCTCCTTTCAGCGGATGACTTTGCCACCCACTTTCTAAACAAGTCCAACCTCATCAGAGAAAGCATCCCTCCACTGTCCCCACCACCCACACCCATGCCGGCACAGTCCCCACCGCCAGCCGCTCTACCCACACAGTTCCCACAGCCACCACCTTGCACTTCCCCCCTAACTTGCTTCCCCACGGTCACTCATGACATGCTCTCCTCTCTACTCTCCAAATCCAACCTCACTACCTGTAACCTTGATCCACTCCCCCCACCTCATCCAGACCTCAGCCCTGTTATACTCCCAGCTCTCACCCATCTCTTCAACCTATCACTAACCTCTGGCATCGTCCCTTCACCATTAAGCATGCCACCTCACACCCATTCTGAAGAAACCTTCTCTTGACCCCTCCTCTCTGTCCAACTATCCCCCATCTCACTGCTTCCATTTGCTTCGAAACTCCTGGAACAACATGTCTACCTTCAACTGTCCTCCCATCTGTCCTCCAACTCTCTTCTTGACCCACTCCAATCTGGTTTCCGATCCCATCACTCTACAGAAACCGCCCTAACCAAAGTCACTAATGACCTATTAACCGCAAAAGCCTCACGTCACGACTCTATCCTTCTCCTCTTAGACCTGTCCTCTGCCTTTGACACTGTCGACCACTCACTCCTCATAAAAATCCTCTCCTCCCTCAGCATCACGGACTCAGCCCTTTCTTGGATCTCCTCATACCTCACTGATCGGACATTCAGTGTCTCTCACTCTCGCACCACCTCCTCCCATCGCCCTCTCTCTGTTGGTGTCCCCCAGGGGTCAGTCCTGGGCCCACTACTCTTCTCTATCTAAACTCTTGGTCTGGGTCAGCTCATAGCATCACATGGCTTCCAGTACCTGTATGCTGATGACACCCAACTCTACATCTCCGGTCCTGATATTACTTCTCTACTCTCCCGGATACCAGACTGCCTATCATCCATATCCTCCTTCTTCTCCTCCCGTCTTCTAAAACTTAATGTAGAGAAAACTGAATTCATTATCCTTCCACCGTCCCATTCCATCCCTCCACCTGATGTCTCTATCATAGTCAATGGCTCTACACTCTCACCGGTGCCGCAAGTCCGCTGCCTTGGGATAACACTCGACTCTGCCTTGTCCTTCAAACCCCACATCCAAACCCTCACCTCAACCTGCCGCCTCCACCTGAAAAACATCTCTCGCATCCGCTCATTCCTTAACCCTGTCACTACAAAAATGCTGGTCCATGCCCTTGTCATCTCCCGCCTTGACTTCTGCAACATCCTTCTCTGTGGCCTCCCAGCTAGCACTCCTGCTCCCCTCCAATCCATCTCAACTCTGCTGCCCGTCTTATCCACCTCTCTCCTCGCTACTCCTCTACCTCTCCCCTCTGCCAATCCCTACACTAGCTTCCCATTGCCCAACGCATTAATTTCAAGTTACTGACCCTGACCTACAAGGCTCTCCATAACCTCTCCCCTCCATACATCTCTGCTCTAATCTCCAGATACTCACCCTCACGCAACCTCCGCTCCTCTCAGGACCTTTTTCTCCACTCTCCTCTTGTCACCTCCTCACACAACCGTCTCCAAGATTTCTCTCGAGCCTCCCCGATACTCTGGAACTTGCTGCCCCAACACCTCAGACTCTCCCCAACTTTCACCAGCTTCAAAAGCAACCTGAAAACCCACCTCTTCAGGATTGCCTATAACCTAGAATAACACCACTGTCACTTCACCCCACGAACATGTCTGCCCCTACCTTCTGTCTCTTTCCCCCTTCCTTGTAGATTGTAAGCCTTCGCGGGCAGGGCCCTCTCTCCCTCTGTACCTGTTGTTAGTCAGAGATTGTCACTATTGTAAATTTTTGACTTATGTTATGTCTGTAACCCCCTGAATGTACAGCGCCATGGAATTAATGGCGCTATAAAATAAATAATAATAATAATAATAAAAAATCTTTCTTTTTCTCCATTTGTTCATGGTTTTCTGTTTACTTAATAAGTTTAATACCAGATAACATTTTAATCTTCTGAATTGATTCGGCATAAAATCAGCATTTCTTCTTTGCTTAAAAATTCCTTCTTTTAGGCAATACTTTCACTATTCTCATACTGTAATATATTTACTGTAGAGTGCTTCGGTGCTCGTCTCCCTCCCCTCTTGACAACTGATCACCATATCAACTTCTGATCTTTGTCTGCTCCATCATACTCAAATGTATCTCTCTTACCTTGTTTATGAACACATACTGTTAACTATGTTTATTGTTCTGCTGAATACTCATCATTCTTCTATATTACACACAATGAAGAAAATATTATCTTATGTGATATTTTTATACGCAACTTATATACTTGAATTTTCATTTTCCTTCTTTCACTGGTTGTACTCAATTTTATTCTTAATTAATTTTCTTCAATAAGAAAAAAAAATAACAGAGCCAATAATACCAAACTTTTGAACGGATAGGGAGGGAACATCCCCCACTAGCCTATAGCAATGTTTTCAAACCACAACAAACTTTCCTAATCATTAACATACTGTAATGGACAGTGGAACATGAGCTCTAATATAAAACAATATGATCAACAAATAACACGCACCTGACATTCTGTCTTGCAACATAATTAAATATATGAAACCATGTTGTATGTTGCAAGTTCAAAACATATGGCAACAATGTGTATTGCATTGTAATTATCTAAATGAACACTATAAAAAGTTATAATATGATAATAGTCTACTGTTTGAAACAACAAATCCGTTACTCTGTTTCGCAACAAAAGTAAATCTGTATTATATGCAAAACATTTAAGCAAGATATAACAGCATTATATATTCTATTGGGGTCAACTGAATAGACATCGCATTGTAGGTGGAACACAGGGTGATTCTAGCACGAAACCTATCTGTGCTTCATCATAAGCGCAATGGTTGGTGCGCCAGAAAAGACTCTACAGAATTCCTGACAGCTCAGGCCATACTTACTAATGTTATTTATAAAACTAAATTAAATAAAATTATTTTAAAATTATATAATATTAAAGTAATGTCTAAATAATATTAAATGTATTTACAATTAAATAATTTAAAAATATTTAATTATAATAATATAATAATACTTTAAATATAATACAATTAGAAAACCAATACAGCATCTATCATAAATCCCATTATTTTATTATTATCAGTGATTGCAAACACATCACATATTTTTTTTCATTTAACGCAGAGAAAAATAAAAAAAAATCAGAACTAAATTTTATTATTAACATGAATTGCAGTAGTCTCTGTAGAGAAGAGAAGTAATAGAATCCAAATGTTACAGTTCTTAACTATAATTGACAGTAATAGCTACTTATCTCTTGCAACCTTCTAACCATAAATTGACACTGACACAGGGAGAGCATTGTGACATAGCAGAAAGAGAAACATTTAACAGCATGATTGACATTTAGCAGCTTCTGTTCTCTTTCTTAGCGTTTAAATCAGTTCATTGAGTTGGTTTTCTAATGTAAATGTTTTTATGTTAATAATCAAATTTTGCTAGGATTCATATATTTGTTTAATTTTTTATAATTAAAATCTTACAAAATACTTTTCTTGGTACTTTTATATTGTATATTAATTTTTATTAATCAGAATGTAGGCCAGTGGGTGAGCCTTTATTCTACATATGGCAATAGCCAGATTACCATAGATCTCACTGGGACCTTTGGTGTTTCAAGCAAGATCACTATCATAGCTTCTATTCCCTGACATGCTCTTCTAATGGCTTCTCTTTTATTTTTAGCCTGCTGTGTTGTGTTTTTAATCACTGATAATACTATAATAACTCTGATTGAGAACGAGATTTATGGTCGATGCTGTATTGGTATAATTAATTTATATTATTCAATATTAATTTTATATTATATTTTAAACACATTTATATAGGAGATAAAATTTTATATTTTTTGGATATAATTTATTATTTTAAATTATATAATTTATTAATAATTTTATACTATTTAATTTTATATAGTTTGATAATTATCATAAATTTACTTTTTATTTTTTACTGGAATAAGTTTTTTTTTATGCCTTAATGGCAAATCTTATTCCACTATGAAAACATTGGTCTCTGGCATACCACTATTAAATTGATCTCACTGTTCTGACAGTGATGTACCTAGTTTTGATATCCCACATTCATAAATGTGTCTAATCTTGTGCATGTGGTTTGACACATCCCCAAAACACCCCCACAACTTTGGCGCTTTATAAAGTGTCGGATCTGGCACACACTGCGCCAAACTTGTCCGAACGACGCATCATACATCAGGAAAAAATGCACGCCGCTCTGTTTAGGTGCATTTTTCACCAGAACAAGAGAAATGAGCAAGTGATACATGTCGACCCTAGTGTCTGAAATACATCGGTTTTCCAAGCCAGATGCTGGGTGTACTGTATGTACACCTCTCCTTTGATACCACCTTTTAATTAATATAAATCCATTTTTAAAATTGTAACCACTTACCTCATTTTTGAGTGTGCTAGATTACACCTTCTTTTCCTCCATTACAATATATTTAAAGGGCACAGTGTATGCCTGTGATTGGTCATTTTAGTTTCAGTAACATTATGTTCAACGGGTGTCACATAGGACATTTAGAATGTGCCATGTGGGACATTATTGTATACAGAAGACACAGTGTAAGAAGCCAACTTTTAAGGGGGCTAGGATGTTTACTTCTTTTCCAGACCAGGCACATTTTCTTTTGACTTGGTACACACAGGCTTGATCACTTTAAAAAATGTTTGTACTTGGTTATTCTACTAAATTTTTTGCCTTTATTATGTGATACATCAGCCAATTTCCATATTAGGCTTTTTTCAATAAAATGAGGGAAAATTGTTAACGATTGTTTTTTGAAATTTTTTATTCATGTTTTTTTTTTACAACAAAAATGCCTCTAAAATACTTTTTGTAATGTTGTCCATCACAGATGTTTATATTTAGGTGATTTAAAGTTTTAGGGTCTTTGGGGGCAGGGCTAAAAGTTGTTGTTTGGGCTGTTATTGCTTCTTTGTATGTTTTTTTTTTATTATTATTTTATTTAAAATATTATGCCCACCATAAGGTCAGAAAAAGAAACCTTGGGGGAAATGTTTAATATATATATATATATATATATTTTTGCTATTTTCTTTCCCTTGTAACTGGGGCTGATTATATAAGCCCTAGTTACAGTGGAAAAATTCCCCCTGAAGTCACTGCAGAGCTGATCTGGTTCTGATAAGACCAAGCAGATCATGTAGTTACTATGTCCGGGAAGCAGGAAGCTCTTCATTGAGTGCTCTATATCCAACTAATGAGAAAGCATGGACAGTAATAATCCATCCTTGCCTTTTCAGTGAAGAGCCAGCATGGCTGATGCTGACAGCTGGCTCCCCACTCTCACAACTGCACAATTAGTTATGAGATAGTGTTCGACCACCCAAACATATATAGTCAATGGGCTATCGGCATCTAGTTGAGGTAAGTGGAGTCAAATTTGTCTGGACACCAAACTCTGTGGAGAAAAGTCATGACTGGGAGAAGTTATTTTCATTGTTCAGGCTGAAGAAAAAGGAAACATAAAGTGAAAAACTAAAAAGAAGATGGCATCTAATGAGTCACTACATTTCATTGTTTGTGCTGCTTGTATTATGTCTGTTAACTACTAATAGGTATTGGAAGATGTGAGGTTTGTAAAGCAACTTCCAGCCTGCTGAGAGCTGTTGTTTGACATGGTACCAAGTTTTATAGCAGGAATACACCAGACTGGTAACCGACCTTGACATGGTGTTGTATCCACATAATGACCTTAGTCCTGTAACAAGCTTTACTTGACAATTGGTGCATTATGATACTGTAGTAAAAGAAGTTATCTAAATTTTTCAATTGCTTTGTTATGCCCTGATATCATATAACATGGTACAGCATGATATCCCTTCCAAATAATCTTTGCTACTTCACTGTTGATAAAGATCTGGGCATTCTTGTAGATCATAGACTACAGAACAGCATGCAATGTCAATCAGCTGCCTCAAGGGCAAGAAAGATATTGGCGTGTATAAAAAGAGGCATGGACTCGTGGACAAGGATGTCATTCTACCGTTGTACAAAGCATTGGTGCATCCTCACTTAGAATATGCTGTTCAGTTCTGGCGCCAGTTTATAGAAGAAATGTAATGGAGCTAGAGAGAGTACAAAGACGAGCAACCAAACTTATAAGGGGAATGGAACATCTTAGTTATGAGGAGCGGTTAGTAGAATTTAACTTATTTAGTCTTAAGAAAAGACGGCTTCGGGGGGACATGATTAATTTATATAAATGTATAAATGGTCCCTACAAAAAGTATGGAGAAAAATTATTTCAAGTGAAGCCCCCTCAAAAGACAAGGGGACATTCCCTTCGACTAGAGAAAAAAGGATTCAATCTCCAGAGGAGAAGAGCGTTCTTCACTGTAAGAACTGTAAATCTGTGGAATAGCCTGCCTGAGGAGCTGGCCACAGCAGGAACTGTAGAGAGTTTCAAGAAAGGCTTAGATAACTACCTGGAACTAAAGAATATTAATGCGTATGTAGCCATGTAAAATTCTGGATCTGGCTGGTGGAGGCTCTGGGGTCAGAGATATCTCTCCACTGGAGCAGATTGTTTCTTGCCTTGTGGGTTTCAAGGTAATTAACCAGTGGTGAGGCTGGGCATAATGCCCTTGTCTCTCTCCCATCGCCCACATTTTCCCCACCCTTGGTTGAACTTGATGGATACGTGTCTTCTTTCAACCGTACTAATTATGTAACTATGTAACTATGTAACATCCATGCTGTGATTGATTTTGCTATTGTAACTCATATTTTTTACGGTACTGAGCGCAAGGCTGAGTTCTGCCACTGTATTTACAGGAATAATTATTTTGAACCCTTGCTGATTGTGTAAGTTTGCCCACTGACAAAGACATGAATAGTCTATAGTTTTAAGGGTAGGCTAATTTTAACATGGAGAGATAGACTATCCAAAATAAAATCCAGAAAATCATATTTTATAAATTATATAAATGTATTTGCATTTTGCAGTAAGAAATAAGTATTTGATCCCTCTGGAAACAAACAAATTGGGGCAAAACCTTTTGGGCAAAGAGGAGACATTTTTTGTGTTGATGATGAGGTTTTTTTTCCACTTCTCTTTGCAGACATCTCTAATCTTAAAGATTTTGAGGCTGTCGTTGGCAACCAGGCTTTAACTCCCTCCTAAGTTTTCTATGGGATTAATTTTCTGAGCGGCTAGGCCACTGCGCCCTTTTAATTTCCCCTCTTTTTGGCCACTCTTTTGTTGCCGGTTTTAGTTTGGGTATTTTCTCACGAAAGATCCAACTATGACCCATTTTTAATTCCGGAAAAAAGGGGAAGTAGGTTTCACTCGGGGTTTTTTCATACAGGCTCCACCCATTCTCCCTTTGATGAGGGGGAAGTGTCCTTTGCCCTTACCAGAGAAACACCCCCCAAAACATGAGGGCCTCCAGGAGGAAAAAAAAGGGGGGGGTATGGTTTCTTCTCTTCTATTTTTTACCATGCCCCAATATATCAGAACATCCCTTTGAGGATGCATTGTTAACAATTTCAGTATGCTATTTTTTTTATTGTCAATGTTTTTATATGTATTGAAGTCAGCCCTTGGCTGCCATGACAACTTAAAGGAACCCCTTAACTGTATCTTAGGGGCAATTAGGTGACAGCATTAAGAACTGTTGTATGGGTTAATAGGCCCTGGTTTAGAATTGGAGTATTTCCAATCCTGGCCACTAATGGTGGATTTCAGATCTTCTAAATGACTGGCACATCTTTTAGTATTTTCCTTTCTGACATCTTCATGTCAAATTATGTCAGGGAGGTGTTAAAAGTATTACTTATTTTATTTGGGCTGCCATATTATTATTATTGTTATAATTATTATTTTTTTTAAGAACCTCTTTAATAGCGTAGCAATCCAATATTAGGCTCAAGGGAATAGTAGTATTGTGAACAAAAAATGAGTAAAAAAAAAATATACAATGGTTGTGGAAAATTGTCATTGTTTTATTTAGTATGGTGAATAACTTTGTCTATGGACATATGTTTCATATATCAGTAGTAACTATATTCCAGCTAATGAGGTTTTTAGGAAGAGAAAACCTCTTTACAGACCACAGTGCAGCCTATGGCTTACTGTTTCTTTCTCCTGTACAAAAGGTCTTGAACTCAAGACCTATGCGTAATACGGAGTAATTATAAGAACATGCTGAAATACACAAAGGGTTCCCAAATGCAGCAGGGGAAAACAAAAAAAAGGGGGTTTATTTTCAAGGCTTTCCTTAGAAAAAATACAAATTTTTGGTCACCAGGTCTTGTATTGCCTACTTAGAGATAGAAATACTAAACCTCCAGCATTCAGGCAGATAAACTAGATCTTTTTCATTTTAATATACTGGAAAACTTCTTTAAGATATTAAAAGGTTACTTCAAGCTGAAAAAGCTCTTGTGTGGGGGCACATACGGCCTTGTCCCCTTGGGAAAAGGGTACTGACAGGGAGGGGAAATTAGAGGGAGAACCTGGGAATTTTTTGGGGGCTTCATTTCTAGTAGCTGTGCTACTCCCCAACAACAGTATTATGGTGAGCAAACTGTACACATTTGTTACACAATGGATGAAATAGTAAGGATATGATATAGTAAAAGCATAGTTATTGATTCACAGGCAGGCTGAAAAAAACAATTTACAACAGAATATAGAGAAGCCCCCTTTTTATTCATAAGGAGAAATTACCCAGGTCTTATTAAATGTAGCTCTTTACCTTGCAATAGGAGCTTCCTAAGTAGCAGTTATATTTTCGGGCAGAGGGATGGGAATAGGTAAAAATATTGTATTAAAACCCTACCTATAGATAAGGTTTTCCAATATAAATACATTTTTAAAGAGAAGGTTATAACCCCCGAAAGTAAAAAGCCAGGTCAAAAATTTTAAAGAATTTGCATTTTAAATTAAAGGGCCCGGGCTGGAAAAAATTGATCTATTTGTATTCTTGTTTTCATTTATTTAAATGGAAAAGGGGAATATTAAAGAAATTCTTTTTTCTAAACAAGTTTTAATGGGTTTTTTTGGGTTTTGACTTCTGAACACTCCAAAAAATATTAATACAATTCTTACTGTCTTATATCAGATATTTTCAAATTTTTGTTTAAATTGTCATCTTTTGAATTGAGCTATTTTCAGTGCTCTTCAACATTCTATCACAGGTAGCATATAACAATCCCTGAACAGTGAAAAAAAGGGAAACATGAGTTTTTTGCAAGTAATCCAAAGGCCATTTTGTGTCAAGGACAAGGCCTGAGAAAAACCACAAATCCTCCTTGCCTTTTTAAGAAGATATTCGTATTTAACCCCTTACTGGAAAAATAAAATTGAGTACATCACAGTGCCGGGAAAAAAGCTTTGCAGCAGGAAAAAGCACTGGATTGGGGAAAAAACCCCCATCTTTTGTACCCCTAATCATTGTCTATACAATGCTTTGGGGTTTTTTAGAAAAAAAAAGATCGCACCCCATAGTGGTTTAAGGGGGCTAAGGGGACTCAAAAATTAAAGTAAAAAAAATTAAATAAAAAGTTTTAAATTGTAAAAAAAATAAAAGTTCAAATTACCCCCTTTTGCCATTTTTTCAAAAAAAAAAAAAAATTTAAAATAAAAAAAAAAGGGTTTCAACCAAATTTTGGTTTTTGCCCCATTCCGAAAAAGTCCAAACTAATTTTAAAATTTTAAAAATCATTTATGAAGTACGTTGAACACTGAAGGGAAAAGGGAAAAATTTTCCCAAAAAAACCCAAAAATTTTTTTTGGGGAATTTTTAAAGTTCCCCATGGAAAAAAAATTTAAAAATAAATTTTAAACAAAAAAAATAAAAAAATTTTTTACAAAAATTTGGTTTGCAATTTAAAAAGGGCCCTTTAGCCCACAAAAAAAAAAGGCCCCAACCCCAAGGGCCATAGGTTTTTTAGTTTTCAAAAAAAAAAAAAAAAAAAAAAAAAAAAAAAAAAAAAAAATTAAAAAATTTTTGGGCGAAAAAAAATGGCCCAAAATTTAAAAAAAAAAAGAAAAATTTTTGGAAAATTTTTTTTTTTAAAGGTACCCCAAACTTTAAAGGAAATGTTTACTATTGCGGGGTGGGAAAAACCCAAACCTTTTAGAAAACAAAACAAAAGCATTAAATTTTTTCCGATTCTGGGGAAAAAAAAAAAAAAAAAACCCAAAAATGGCCAACCCCCTTTTCCCCACCCTTTTAAAAATTTTTTATGATTGTGGGAAAATTGAATCTTATTCCCAAAAAATTTAAAAACCCTCTTTTGTCTTATGGGAGGTGGGAAAAATAAAAAAAATTATGGCTTTCAGAAAGGGGGGAGGGAAAAAACTTAGGGCGGGCTTTTTATGAAAGGGGGTTTTTTTTTTTTTTTTTTTCCCCCCCCTTTTTCTGGATTTCAATTGGGACCTAATTTGAGCCGGCTTTCAATGTCTAATGCTTTTAAAAATATTTGTTTAGGTGCATTGTTTTGTTTGGGGTTTGGGCACTTTTGGGAAAGCGGGTAACATGGGGGGTGGGGTTTTTTTGGGGGCGTTATGGAGGGTTTTGTTTTCCCACATTTTTTTTTTAAGGGTTAAAACCAAAATACCCATTTTGAATGTGGTTCGGGAAAAAATAGGCGCTTTCCCGCTCCGACAGGGGGGAGGAAGTTTTTCAATGGGCTGGCTTAACCTTTAAAAGGGGGGTCAAAAATGGGGCTTTGATTTGCTGTAAGGTGGGAAAAAAGTTTCCAAAATTTCCAAAGTTCAATCAGTACAATTAAAAAAAAATTTAATTTTTAAAAAAATTAAACAAACATTTAACATTAAAAAAAATTTTAAAAATTTAAAAAAAAAGTTGGGTTTTTTTTTATATAAAATTAATATTTAAAAAAAAAGTTTCCCAAAAATATAAAAAAAAATCTCCTATAAAAATCTTTTTTAAAAATTAAAAAAAATTGAAACTAATTTTTAAATTGAAAAATCCCACCCAATGATTGTTGTTCAGGTTTTTTTTTTTTATAATTTTTTACTACATTTTTTTTTTTAAAAAGTTTTTTTCTGTTCTACCTTTATTCCACTTTAAAGGGGAAAAAAGGCAGGGACAAACCCTTTGGTTTTTTTTGCTGGGACCTGTGGTCCCCCAAGCAGGTTTAGAACCCCTTTGTTTCTTTTCACAAGGAAATCTAAAAACTTTTTCTTTTTATTTTATCCAGGGCCTTTTTGTTTAGCCTTTTTTTAAAATTTCACCAAACACACAGGTGAGGCGCGTCGAACCCTTTAAACACGGGCCATTAATTTTTGAACGCACCCCCAAAAAACCCCTTTCAAAAAATCTGGGGGGCATTATTTCTCTTAAAATGGGGGGGGGGGGGAAATTGACTTTTCCCCTTTTGATTTTCCTTCCTTCAAAACATGTCCCCCTTGGACCAAATTTTTTTTAAAGACCTTCCCGTCAGGAAGGAGTTTAAATTTGGAAAATTGTAGTTGAGGGTCAGGTTGGGGTCCCAGGGGAAGGGTTTTTTTAAGGGTTTTCCCCTTTTTTAAAAATGTGGGCAATTTTTTATCTTTAATATGTGCCAAAATTTAAAATGTGGAATTTTTTAAAAGGGGGGATAGTTTTTCAAAAGCATTGTTTTCAAAAGCAATGAAAACCAAATTTTTTAAACTTTCTTTTTGTTTCATCTTAAAATGGCACAAATCAAAAAGAAAATTTTAATCATTTTCTTCTTACAAAAAAAATCATGGCTGTTACATATTTAGCCTTGTTTTTTTGGTACTAATTCCCAATTTTTCTTTGTTTCTTTTCTTTCGTTCTTTTTTTTAAATTTTTTCATTTTCTGGGGTGTTTTTTTGGGAAAGGAAAAAAAAAATTGCACATTACCTGTTAAACATCCCTTTTAGGGGAGCGGGTTTTTTCTTGGTCCAAAAAAAAAAAAATACAAAGATTCGTCCCGGTTTTTTTTTAAAAAAAATTAAAAATTAAATGCAACAAGGGTATTTTTTTTCTCAGGGGGAAACCTAAAAAAACATTGAAAATTTCTGAAAAAAAAATGTTTTTGTGCCACAAAGGTTTAAAAAATTGCATTGAAAAGTCAACCCTTAAAAGGGGGTTTTGGCACTTAGGAAAGTTGTTTCTGAGGCCCAAACTTTTTTAAAAATTTACTATGAGACCAAACCTTCAGAATTAAGGGGGTGGTCCAAGGGATTGCACCAAACTCTCCCCCTATTCATTTCTTTGGGATTCGGAAAAAAAAAAGTCGAGTAAAAAACTTTTGGGTTGCCCATGTGCTTTTTACGCAACCCGGCCCCCCCTCCCCTTTTTTCTAAAACCCAGCTTGGGAGGGGGGGGGGATTTTTTTAAGGTACTTTGTAAAGAATTCTTACTTTCTTTGCGGTATGTGGAGGAAAATGATTATTTTAAATTAAGCGTTATATTGAGAAATTGAAACTATAGATCTTATTATAGATTTTAAGATTATTCTAAACCAAAAAGAAGTCTCTGAAACATTTTTATTTACTTTCTGCAAAACAAGAGACTTTTTTTTTCCCAGGATTCATATAAAAAGATAAATGACTTCATACTATTTTTAACTCTTCTATCATTAAGAACACATCAAGTTGAAGGTAGAATTCAGCCACATATTTGCAGCAATTTTCAGTCTTAAATACATCAAAAATTGTCACAAATTACATGTACCAAAATTTCACAAAATAATCACATTTTGGACCACACTTGCCTAAAATTGAAAAAGTAGATGTGTTGTAGAGAGTGGTGTGGTCTTTAAACTCCAACTCATTTACTAATGGGAAAAAGAGAAAAAAAAACATGGTACTGTAGATGTATGTCTATGCATAGGGAGTCATAGCTTTAATTTTCTGACTTTTAGGGCATTCCAAATATTTTTCGATTTATATAAATGTGCCCCACAAAATGCTAAAATTGGGAATAAAGCAGGAAGATAAGAGTTGAGGAGAAAGAGAAAGGTTGCCATCCCCGTGTAGCATTATTTTATTAATAAAGGAGGAAGGTAACTAAATTTTCTCTGTACCTGTAATGGTTGTGCACATGTAGGCACAACTCTCCAATATCCAGGGGCGTTGCTAGGGTCCTAAAACATCCGGGGCTCGGGCCCTTTGTGTTTTTCTGGGTAGGGGGGGTTCACGGACTTTTTTGGGCCTCTTTGTGAATGTGGATTTTTTTTTTTACAGGAAAAACCTTCTTTTCCCTGTCCTAATTTTTGCACATCCCACCGATCCGTCCATCTCCTCAGCAGCCCCATGACATAAAAATCACCAATGAAAAATTTACTTTTCAAAACTTCTCCCCTTCTTTGCATACCCCAAACAGTCCCCAAAACATCCACCACCTGGACAATCTACCAACAATGATTTTTACTAAAACCCTCCTAAAAAACCAAGCCCCAAAAACTATTACTCATAAGGACAAATAATCCTGCCAGACCCCAATGGGGCTATCAGCTGTACACAGTCGAAACATATCCCACCGCCATACGGGGCCTTTAAGGGTAGAACTTTTTTATGTAGACCTGCAACTTTAAGTGTTTCATGCAGTTACTTTTAGTGACTCACCGGAGACGTCTTTTTGATCAGCGCGTTCATTTTCCTTTTCTTCCCCTTTTCCTTCACCCTTCATGTGATTGCCCCCCGGCCAATACCGCCCCGGGTTTTGGGACAAAAATATCTTAGAACCCTCACTTTCCATAATCCTTAATTATGGTATAGCAGTCCCCTCAGTTAGGTATTAGGGGCATGAAGCAGTATATGGGCCACAGGCAGGTATAAGGGGCCACAGGCAGGTATATAGGGCCACAGGCAGTTTATAGGGGGGCACGGGCAGTTTAGGGGGGCATGGGGGCAGTTATGGGGCCACAGGGGGGTATAATGGGGCCCAGGCAGGTTATGGGGGGCCCAGGCAGTATATAGGGGGGGGGGGGCCTGAGGCAGTTATGGGGGCACTGAGGCAGTATTATGGGGGCACTGAGGGGGTATTTTGGGGCACGAGGCAGAAATGGGGGCACTGGGGCAGATATAGGGGACTGGGGCAGCATATGGGGCCACAGGGGGATATGGGGCCACGGGCAGGGATATGGGGGCCACAGCAGGGATAGGGGGGCAAGTCAGGCTTTAAAGGGGGGCACCGGGCAGAATGGGGGCCACAGGCAGGGATATGGGGGCCACAGGCAGGGATAGGGGGGGCAAGGCACATAGGGGGCCCCACAGGGCATTTTTAGGGGCCGGGGAGTATATGGGGGCAAATGGCCGGGATATGGGGGCAAAGGGCAGTAATATGGGGGCCACGGGAGTGATATGGGGGCCCAGGCAGGCATTTAGGGGCACAGGCAGAAATATGGGGGCCCAGGGGGATAGGGGGGCCACGGGCGGGCTTATGGGGGGCACGGGCAGTTTTGGGGGGCCCAAGGAAGTATATGGGGACACAGTATATGGGGCCACAGGCAGGCTTTATGGGGAAACAGGCAGTATTGGGGGCCACAGCATTATAGGGGAAGGCAGTATATGGGGGCCCCACAGGCGGGGATTTGGGGCCCAGGCGTTATATGGGGGCCACAGGAGGGATATGGGGGGCCACGGCTTTAAATGGGGGCACAGGCAGTTATAGGGGGCCCAAGGCAGGGTTTGGGGGGCCCACAGGCGGGGCATACGGGGGCACAGCGGATTTTTGGGGGTCACAGGCATTATATGGGGGGCCACAGGGGGGGATATGGGGCCAAAAGGGCAGCATTAGGGGGGCACAGGCAGGGATAGGGGGGCACGGGCAGTTATAGGGGGGCCACGGGCAGGCATTATAGGGGCAAGGCGGGGATATGGGGGCCAAAGGCAGAAATTTGGGGTCATGGGAGGTAAACGTTTAAAAAAAAAACCCTTTTATACTCACCTTAACTCCCCGGCGAGCGCGCTCTGCCCTCTTCAGCCCCCGCGCTCCCCCGGCAGCTCCTCGGGGCCGGCCTATGAGGGGCGCTGTGCGCCCAGGAAGGCAGCGTCGCGATGAAAAACATCACGCGACGCTCCCCGGGGCTGGGGCGAGGGGGCCGCGGCGGGTCCTCCGCTGTGGGCCCCGGCGGCCCCGCTGTGTGGACCCAAGCGGCCGCACTGCTGGGAGCAGGGACGCTCGCCTCTGCTCCACAGAAGCCCGCAGCTGCATGTGCTCCAGCGGACGCACATGCGCTGAAAAGCCCTCGGGGCTCCAGGCCCCCGGCAGCGGCCCGGAGCCCGGGAGACTCGGGGACAGGGATTTTTTGGGGCCCGAGCCCCCCCCCCAATAAAAAAACCCTAGCGACGCCCCTGCAAAAATCCCTTGTAAATAATCAATATCCTTTCAAAATCCCGCGCCCTTCGACCTCTGGGGTTCCTTTTCATAAATGAGGGTTGGGAATATTCCCCAAAAAACACTAAGGGAAACACTAAGGAAGTTTTGGAATCAGTAGTGTATTTCTTTACCCCCATGGCAATAGTATGTAAAAAAGCTCAAATGAAAGATGGAAAGGTACACTATTATAAATGCCAATCGTGCAGGGTATTTAAAAATAAAAAATCTTTTTTTAAATATCTACAAAGTAGAACCCCCCATACTTTTTTTTAAAAAATTTATTAAATTTTTCTGGCGAACACAGAAGATATACACTAATACAAAGTAAAATTTCAGTGTACAGTTTTTTTATAATGTGTAAATTTATTGCCCCCAAATAACTCAACACACAGCCTTTAATGTATAGCGTTCTAGCAACAAAAATGAGTACAAATTCTAAGTGAAAGGGCAAATTAGGCCCAATTTTTAAATTTTTTCCCCCAACTGTGTCATGTGACTCGTTATTTACAAGGTTCAAGGGAATGGGGAGTAGGTGTGTTAAGTTTGGTGTTATTGCTCTCACACGCTCTCATTATGATCACTGAAAGTTCAATATGACACCTCATGGTAAAGAACGGTCTGAGAATCAGAAAAAAAAGAACTGTTACTCTGTGCAGAATCTCACAAAAGGCTATTAGAAGATTGCAAGCACACAATGGCCCAAACCATACAGCAGCTTAACAAGGCAGAATCCAGTCAATAGAGGTCTCGTCATGGTCGACCAAAGAAGTTGAGTGCAAGTGCTCAGCATCATATCCAGAGATTGTCTTAAATAAAATAGATAGATGCAAGAGTGCTGCCAACATTGCTGCTGAGATTAAAAGGTTGGGGTTAGCGTGTAAGTGCTCAGACCATACGCTGCATGCTGCATGAAAATTGGTCTGCATGGCTGTTGTCCCAGAAGGAAGCCTCTTCCAAAGATGATGCACAAATCCTCAGAACAGTTTGCAGAGAGCAATCAGATTTAGGACATGGATTACCGAAACCATGTCCTGTGGGACCAAGACAAACTTATTTGTTTAAGGGTGCCAACGTGGGGGGCGGCAACCAGGTGAGAAGTACAAAGGGAAAAATATGTTTTGTCTACAGTCAAGCAGGGGTGACGGCTGTGTAAAGGTTTTTAGGGTTTCATGATTGCCCCCAGCGGGTGGGCGGGCTACAGTTCATTGGGGGGAACTTGAATTCCAACATTACTGGACATACTTTAACGGGGCCCCAATTTGCCTCTTTTAAAAAACGGGGCCTCAGGGCAATTTTCCAAACCCTGATGTGACCCCAAAAGCCCACTTTCCAAGATGCCCAATACTTTTCTAAAAAAAAAGGGGATAAAAGGTGCTGGAAGGGCCCAAAACCTTAACATCTGTGAGGCATCCAAAACAATTTTGATGAGTGCAAGGTCTCAAACACCAACACTCCTAATGTTGTTATGGAAAAAGTTGGGGAGGTTTCAAATTGGGAAAACGTGAAGTTCTAGTAAACTCCTTCCCAAGAGATTTAAGGCAGGTGCGGGGAAAATTTAGGGTTTGCCCACAAAAAAATTTTGACACTTTGGGGCAAAATTTGTCTTTTTTGAAAACCTTAGGTTTAAATGCCCCCTTTTGGGTTTCCCCAGGGGTTTAGAAATTGTGGCTGGGGTGTTGGGCCTGTATGGGCCCTTGCCCCACATCTAAAAAACTGGAAAAACTTTCAGTAGCACTAAAACGGGGACAGTTTTTTATGATTAAAAAATTTCATAAATTGCCGTTTTAAAAAAAAAGTGATCTACCGCATTTTTTTGTCCATGTGGAATGGAAATGTGGGAAAGACCACCCGGGAATTGGAAGGAAATAGGTGAACATCTATGTGATATTCCCTAACAAAAGAGGCACTCCCGTTTCCCGAATATCTGGAGTCCAAAATGGAGGAATTTTTAAGGATCTCAAAATAAAGGGAAAAGATTTCTTCAACCCAAAGAAAGGGGAAAGGGGGAAAATTTTTATATGGATCTCCTTAGAAAAGTGAAACCTTCGGGGTTTACACTTTAGGAAATACACCCCCCCAGGGACTCAATGAACAGCTTTAAAATTTTTGTTGCTATTTTTTAAAAAAGTGGGAAACAATTTGGGGGGTTTGTTAAGCCCATACGGAATTATCTTTGTTCCCCCACGCTTTATTAAGCAACTGCCCTACATAATAATTGGGGTCAAGGACGCTTTCCCTTTTTCCCTTCCCGCAAATTTCCCCTGACTAACTAACATATGTTTCTTTTTTGGGTTTTTACTTTAATTTGTCCTTGTATACACGGGATTCTATTGGGGTTATATACAAATTCGTGTCATTTTGGTCCATCCTGATTTCTACCAGGAGGGTGCCCAAAAAAGATCCTTTTTTTTTATTTGGTCTTTGTCCCATTGGGGTCGCGATTTTGAAAATTGTCATCGTGGCCCCCCCCTGAATGGCCATTGTTCTTGTGCACATTGTATATTAAAGCACTGCGCCAAAACCATCCCTTTCTTGTCGTTTTTCTCTATTATATAGTGGGCGGAAATGGCCTGTTCCCCATTTGGGAAGTGTGGGGGGGAAGTGACGTTGTTCGCGATATAGGCGCGTCACACATACCCCGCACTCAGGGCGGAAATTTCCTTTCCCGGACTTTGCGCCCCCGACGGCGGGGGAAATGACG